>JADLZL010002922.1:0-88011 GCA_015844335.1 Chrysopogon serrulatus | reverse complement strand
GTTAAGAGTGCTATAAATTCCTTCGTTTACCTTCCCGGCTGAAGCACAAGCATTTCCCTGCTCAGTAATAAAGGGCGGTGAGAAAGTGGCGATTCCAAGGGGGGAGCTTTTGAACTTCATTTCTTTGGTGAGAAACTTCCAAAAAGGTTAGTTAGTGTCGCTTAAGCCGCTTATTTTTTAGCGATTCTTGGTTCAATTCTTGTATTGGAGGAGCTCTAAATCTAGGGGTTAGGGGTTAGCTTGCATAACTAGGTAAGAGAGAGAGTTTTAGCTATTTTTTGGTAATTTCATGGTAAATTGTATATTGCTTGATTATAGAAAATAAATACTTTTTAGAATTCTTGTAAGTAGATTTATGCAATAGGTAAATTAATGATGAGCACTTTTAAAGTTTTTTTAATTGAGTTATAGTTAATATTTCTTTTTAGATGATTAACATATTATAATAACAAATTTGTACTAAATTCTTAAATAATCTTGAAAAAGGAAATGTGTATTTTTAAAATTGTTTTACTTATTCTCTGTTTTATAAACCGTGAATTAATTTAGTTTTTTTAATCTAAGTACTCATTAGTAAGTAATGGTTTGATAATTAGTGTAAGGTATATTGTTTGTATTTAGGGTTTGTGCATTATTTTAGTAGTTAATGTTTTGTTAATTACGGTTAGTTATTATTGCCTATACTTAGAGTTTAATTTACCTATTTTTTAATAGGTTTACTTATTAGGGTTAGTTAGTATTTTATGTAGTTAACGCTTGTTATTAATTATAGTTAGTAATGATTGGTTTCTAAATAGGGTTAGTTATTATTTCATGTACATTAGGTTTTTCATTAAATTTTGTTAGTAATTAATGGTTTATTATTTAGGGTTAGATATTCCATGTACTTAGGGTTAGTGAATTATTTAGTTACTAATTAATGGTTTGCTAATTAGGTTAGATAGTATTTTATGTACTTAGGGTTTATTAATTAGGTTTATTAATATTGCTTTTACTTAGGGTTTGTTAATCAAGATGCCATTCCGTTTATTGATTAGGTTAGTTAGTAAAAATGTGCTTAGGGTTAGTGTATTATTTAGTTACCACTAATGGTTCATTAATTAGGTTAGGTAGTATGTATGTAGGGTTTATTATTATTGCTTATACTTAGGGTTTGTTAATGAAGATGCCATCTTTATTTAATTAATCTTATATTTATAAAAAAAATGAGTGACATACAAAAAATTTTCTTAAATAATTACAGATACATATGGAGAGGTCGTTATGGATGTACAACTTATCAAGATTAGACCCATCATATGTAGTGGAGGTCCAAAAATTTATTGATGCCGTGAAGATACATGCTCAGAGAACAAAGGCGAAGCACATATGTTGTCCATGCGCAATCGTAAAAAATATTGTGGTATTTGACAATGTGGAAGCAATCACTTCTCATCCGGGTTTGCGTGAGGATTCATGGAGGACTACTTGATATGGACAAAACATGGTGAGGGCGTTCTACACCTTATATGCGACAACCGACAACACCGCAAGTAACATCAATGTGGAGGGTCCAATGCCATATCTCAATGAATGTGATGATATGCCGTATCAATGAAACCCATCATGCTATGCCTGATGTCAATCAAACTCATAATGATACGCCCCGTGTCAATGAAACTCAACATGCTAACACCGATGCCATTGAAGATGCCGATTTCTTAGAGGCAATAATGAGCCAAGCAGCGATCCATCAATATTCTTCATGAAGCGAATGGAAGCCTTGAAGAAGGCAGCAGAGGAGCCATTGTACGACGAGTCGAAAGGTTGTACCAAAGAGTGGTCGACACTGCGGTCGTTTCTTCGGGCCGACCATTAAAGCTAGATATGGTTGGTCCGATGCTAGCTTCAATGAATTATTGCGTGTACTTGGAGACCTTCTTCCTAAAGAGAACAAAGTGCCTCGCTAACACGCATTATGCAAAGAAGCTTGTCACCCACTTACGATGGGTGTTGAGAAGATCCACGCATGTAGAAATCATTGTATTCTATATCGGGGTGATCAAGACAAAGACTTAGACAAAATTGTCCAAACTGGTGGTGCTAGTAGGTACAAGACGAATAAAGATTATCGAGAGGAAGATAATGCAGCCTTTGTTTCTTCGTGGAGAAAGCGAAAGAAGACCCAAACAAAGACTGCACAAGATAAACGTTCAAAGCCCACTAGCAATGTCGGTGGACTATTATGCGCTGAGAAGAATTCCCTTTATTGGTGATATGGTATCTCCCCTGTGGTTGATCGCTTGAGGTGTTTGTTTGCAAACCCGCATGATGCGTAACTTATGACCGGCATGCATCCGATGAAAGGAAAGATGATGAAAAGTTACAACATCCACCCGATGCAAAGCAATGGCAAGAATTCGATCGAAATATCCGGACTTTGGCCGAGGATCCACGAAATATAAGGTTTGTTTCCGAGTAATCGATGGAATGAATCCATTTGCCGAGAGGAGCAAAGACGCGACAAAGACATGGCCGAGATCATGACAATATACAACCTTCCTCCATGGTTATGTCAAAAAAGAAAATATCTTTTGCTAACCATTCTTATTTCTCGACCTACACAACCCGGTGTTGATATGGATGTATTTCTAGAGCCCTTAATGCAAGAGATGCAAATACTATGGGAAGTAGGTGTAGACATGATTGATGCATTCCGCAAAGAGACATTCACACCGAGAGCAATTATTTTTGTCACAATTAATGATTACCCCCCTTCTTCTCCTTATCGGGCCGCCTCAAGGGAAAGGTTGGTTGTGTAGAGTGCATAGATGGAACATGGCACGTGTCTCTTCCTCCATCTAACAAGATAGTGTACATGAGGCATAGGAGGTGGCTACCGGCAGCCATAAGTATCGCTTACAAAAGATGAACAAGTACTTTGACAATATGGACGAATCAAAATCTATTGCTCCATCAACAAAGTTATAGTAAAGGGCACGAGTGTACAAGATAGTTGAGAATATCAAGTTTGTTTTTGGTAAGAAGACCAAAGATGGGAAACCAAGAAAGGTTGTGAAGGCAAAAAGAAGGGGACACATTCAAGAAGAAGTCTATTTTCTTTAAGTATTTATCGCATCGAAAGATTTGGACGCATTTTACATGCGATCGATGGTATGCATGTTCAGAAAGAATGTGTTTGACAAGTAATTGGAACTTTGCTAGACATAAAGAGCAAAACAAAGGAAGGTCTCAATTCACGTTTGGACATGCAACATTTAAAGATCGAGAAAAGAACTTCACCCCCTGTACTCTAGAGAATGGGAAGTACCATCTACCGGCAAAGCAAGCTATAACCTGAACAGAAAGAGAAGCATGCAATGTGTGTATGGTTGAAGAATTTAAAAGTTCCATCCGGTTTCTCGCTCCAACATAAGGAGTCTTGTTTCAATGAAAGACCTTACATTCACGAACTACAACTCACATGATTGTCATGTAATGCTGACCACTTTTCTTCCTATTGCCATCGTGGCTATAAATCCAAAGTGTTCTTAAAGATGGCAATCACACGGTTGTGCTACTTCTTTAATAAGATATCTGAGAAGGTAATTATCCGTGATGAGTTAGAGTCCCTACGTAAATTTGTTTGAGAGACATTGTGCCGCTTGAGATGCGCTTTCCCCATCGTTCTTTGATATCATGGTACACCTTGTTGTTCATTTGGTGCCTCAAATTGAGGCATTGGGTCCCATGTCTTTTCATGAAATGTGGACGATGAGCGTTTCATGTCAATATTGAATGGCTATATGTCAAATCGAGAGCTCATCCGTGAGGGTTCCATGATAGAGGCATACACTACGTAAGAGGCCATTGAGTTTGGAGGACCATTATGTAACAATCTCCTAAAAGACCGGTATCAATTGGTTTGCCTCCGTTGCGACATGAGGGAAGACTTGGTGGACGAGGGAGGATGGGACGGAAATCATTTATCCCGCCAGATTACAACATAATCCTAGAGGTACATTACAAAGATACTACAACAACTCATAATAATGGACCCATTCACCAAACAAAGACATGGAAGAGCTTCGTGAGGACAATCCAGATGCACAAATGATTGGGTACACAAGGAACACAAGCGTCGCTTCACCACATGGCTAAAGAATTTGGACATGACAGAGAAATCGAAAACCATCAAGATTTTAGCATCCGACCGCCAAGCCAGGTCACATCATGGTAGAGCTATGACATTAGTGGCTTCTCATTTTCCACCACCAGCTGTAGGGACACCAAGAGAATGGGCACAGAATAGTGGCGCTCGATGTGAGGTCAGTAGATGATGCAACTGGTGAAGAAACTACATACTTTAGGTTCATTGATGACATATGGGAGGTTGAATATGGTCCACGGCTGCAGATTTTAGTGTTCCGATGTCGATGGGTTCAAGATAAACATGTCACTGTGGATAACTATGGCCAGAGAGTCCTTGACCTAAGTAAAGTAGGTTACAAAGATGATCCGTGGATCCTTGCTAACCATGCTGCACAGGTCTTCTATATGGAACAAATCCTCTCTAAGGATGAAAAGAAAAGTACCCAAAAGCCAAAGCATGTAGCTATCCCTGGAAAGCAACAAATTATAGGAGTTCAGTATGTTAACCAGTTCAGCGAGATGTCTCTTTTACAAACTTTGAAGAAAATATCAAAAAGTTGAGAAAAGTATCCCGCAAACCTCTTTTGCCCCAGGTGCGCCACGATGGACAAAGGAAGGACTGTAGCACGATAGATTGTTTTTTATGTAACTCATGTATCACTTGTTATTTGTACCTAATGCCACTCTTTCTTATTAAGCAAGATGTTTAATTACATTTCCTCTTGTTGTTTACCTTTGGATTCTATATTATGGACATGAAATAATAAATAACTCAAATTAATAAACCATTATTTATTAACTAAATTAATCCACAACCCCTAAATAATCATGCAAAGGCAAAGAAAACATATTTACCATTTTTTGTATTTTTATTTCAATTATAATTTATTTAAAACTATTTCGTATGCATTAAGAAAGATAGTTCAATAACTCACAAGGATTTGAACTAAAACATGCCATATTATAGTTCCACTACAAAGAGGTACTCACAAGGATTCCAAAACATCCTCATTTCCCATTTTATGATTTTTTCTACGAATTGTTATGAATTTTCAAAGTATCAGCCCAAATTTGCAAAAAAAAAAATTAATTATTAACTTTATTAAGTAAAACATGCCATATCAGATATTAACTAACCCTAATTAACAAATCTTTATTTAATAACTAAAGTAATTAATAACCCTAATTAATAAACCTAAAATTACTAACTAAAGTAATTAATAAACCTAAAATTACTAACTAAAGTTATTAATAACCCTAATTAATAAACATAAAATTACTAACTAAAGTTAATTAGTTACTAATATTTTTTAGTCATAGTTAGTTAATTAGTTAATCAAGAACTAAAAAATATTATTAACTAACTAACAAAGCTGTTGCGTACACATTGAATTAATTTGTGAATTATGAAAATACATTAACATGCAGGCTCTGGGTTGAGAGCCGCTGTACTAATATATTAGTACAAGCGGCTTGTGCAACTCGCGCCACCTGTACTAATGTATTAGTACATGCGGCGGTCAAAAAACCGCTGTACTAATCATTAGTACAAAGGGGGGTCAATATGACCCGCCTTAGAAAAAAGGTTTCCTATATAAAATCGAGGGTGGGGCGAAAAATTCTAAGTCCCTAAGTGGGCGCGATTTTTTCGATTTGACGCCCGCAGGCTGCCCAAATCCGCCCCGCGCCGCCTCTCTCCACACCGCCGCCGCCGGGCCTCCCGCCGGAACACCAGCGCCACCTCCGCGCGCGCCAACCCTTGGCTGAGTCAGCGCCCGGCGGTAGCGCCGCCGCCATCAGCCGCCGCCCCCCCGCCCGCCACCAGAACCGCCACCACGCGCCACATCGCCACCACGCCGGCACCGTGCGCCGCGACTGCGCCGCCCGCCTTCCGCGGCGCCGCGCCGGCCACCACCTTCTCCCCTCCCGCGACCTGCGCCCCGCCTTCTTCCTGCATGAGCGCCGCCGCCGCCTTCTCTCTCCTCAGCGCCACCGGCGCCCATAAACAGCCGGGTAAGGCCTTCTTTGGGCCCTATTGGGCTGGCAGTCAGCCGCCGGGCTGCCAATGGCTTTTTTTTTTTTTTGCTTATTTCATTAATAGTTTGTTAATTATTGTTTTCTATTTAACCAATATTAATTAGGGTTTGTTAAATAAGTGTTAGCTAATTTAGTTAGGGTTTGTTAGGGTTATTAATTACTAATTAGTTAATTTAGTTAGTTAGTTAGTTTATAGTTAGATAATTAGTAATTAGTTAACTTAGTAAGAATAATTATTAGGTAAGTTAGTTTAGTTTGTTAATTTAGTTATTGTAGTTAGTAATATTTTTTTGTTAGGGTTTTTAATAATAGTTAGTAATAGTTTTTAGGGTTTGTTAATTATAGTTAATAATAATTATTGTTAGGGTTTGTCAATAATATTTGGTAATAGTTTTTTAGGGCTTGTAAGGTTTTGTTAATAATATATAGTAAAGTTATAATTTCACAAACACTAAGTATACATGCAATATTTAGGCTTTCTCCTCTTTATGTTCATTTTTGGGTAAGTCATTATTATTTCATGTTAGGGTTAGTGATCACATGGTTAGTAATTAGAGGTTTGTTATTTAGGTAAGTTATTATTTCATGCAATATTTAGTTTGTTAAATAGGGTTTCCTATTTAATATTAATGAATTAGGGTTTGCAAATTAGTGTTAGTAAATTAGGCTATGTAATTAGAGTACATACTTTTATTCCAAGTTCATACTTGTATTTCATGCAGATGAGTACTCCATCAAATGCCGAAAGCAGGCCGATGCGCAGATAGATACAAATGATCTCGACTCCTCGTGGATCCGAACCTTATAGGAGCCCGAGCGTATCACCACGTGAATCTCCTAGAGCTAAGAAGGCCCGTCTTGAATTAGAACATGACCCTAATTACGAGCCTGAAGATGAGCCAAATGATGATGAGGTATATGTGATAATAGATTGTCTAATATGAGAGAATAATGCATTTGTATGGATGTACCTAACAATTGAATTGACAGGAGGTCTTCTCTCAAGTTGTTGCCGAAATGGAGGCAGAGTCACAGGATGTTCATAAGGACACGGCGCCTCAAACGACCGGACATCCTCCGAGCGAAGAAGTACGAAGAAAAAGAGTGATCGGGCACGAGGAGATAGAGGAAGGAATAGATTTCCGTAAGAAGTGTATAGGATTACAGAGGTTAGCCCGAAAGTGGAGAGCCCTTAGCACCTCTAGAGGCGCTACCCAAATTTAGGGCCGCCATTGGATGGTTAGTAAAGGAAGAATTTGATATCACCGAGTGATTGGAGTATTGTGCCCGAAGGAAAGAGAAGGAATTGTTGGACTCGACAGTGCACTAAGTTCATTTTCCCCTGAGGGAACAGTAAGATGTGGTCAAGGGTCATGTCATGAAGCAGTTAGCAATATCATTTCGGGGCTATAGACACGATATGAATAAAAAGTGGTCTGCGAAGGGGCGGGACCCGACGAAGCGGTACCCTATCACAGCGAACAACAAGGGCACGTTTTAGTAAAATTAAAAACTCCGACGAATCCAAGGCCAAGAGCCAAGCCGCCTCGAACTTGCGAAGAAGAACAAGTACCACCACCACCTCGGCACCGGTGGTTACAAGACCAAGATCCCTCAATGGAGGGCGTAAGACGGCAAAGAGGAGAGAGGGCCAGCTTGGCATTGACCGATATAGTGCCCGAACGGCGCGAATTGGCTTCGCGCCGAAGGCAAACACCGATAGCGATGAGATCTCCCCGTCCCCGATGAAATCAAGCCGCTTGCCGAGAAGGTTTTGGAAGCAACGAACCCGAAAAAAACAGATGCCTTCAAGCCACAGAGGGAGAGGGACAACCTTACACATGCTCTAGGTAAAAAAATTACATTTTCCATTTTGTTTGAGTAAAATAGAAATCGAGACACCGACATTAATTATCTTGTTGTAGGTAACCCCGAGCATCCAAAGCCGTATCGTAATGGGCGTCTCATCCGTAACCACCGGAAAGAAGGGTTTGGCGAAGAGTGGAAAGGCATGTATAAGAAAAGAGAAAGACATAAGAGCAATGAAGAATTTTTTTGAGCAGCAGGCCGCCAAAAATTTAAGGATTTGATGGATGATTTCGTCAAAAACCCCGATCCCGGTGATGAAGCGGTTGGCGGGAGCAAAGTTCCGCCGGCCAGATGTCATCACAAGCTCCTTCATATATGCAAAGGTTGTCCCAAAATATCCATTGGGTAGCCGTGAGATGGCCACACAATCTATGCCCTTTCCAAGCAAAGATAGCGTCAACATCAAATCAAGACCATTACCCAGCTTGACGATATTGATAAACCTTGGCCTTGCACATTGCTAATTGGATATGGCCTTAGGAATCAAAGATACAAAGCAAGTGGCCACAGGCTTCGCTATCCCCCGGACGTAGTTTCCATGGCGCCGAGATGCAAGATGCATACCGCAGGGGTGGAAGTGTTGACAATCGAGCCTAGATATGAAGACGACTTCATCGACATCCCGACCTCCGAGGGTATAGAGAAGCTTGGACAAGCAATCAAGAACTTCATACAATGGCCGAGACGGTGCGTAAAGGTTGATTGATCCACCAACGGCACCCTCTCCCACCAAGGCATCAAGCATCCCAAGAGGCCGAAACAAGTCAACAGCCAAAGATCACCACCGCATGCCCCAAAGATCCCCGTATATTTATGAGCCACCGTCGTCATCCCCAATACATGATTTGTCATTCTCGCCGGATGAGCTCGAGGGGCCAGCCAAGAACATGCCTGAGCAAAGCAGACTCCGCCCGACCAAGAAGGACACAACACTGAGAAGGAGGTAGAGCAAACTCCCCGCCACCACCAAAGCGTAATGAAGATGAGCAAACTCCCCGCCACCACCAAAACATAAGGAAGCAGAGCAAACTCCCCCACAAGCACCGGCCTCCAAGAAGGCAAAGAAATTTCCAATTCTAAAATTGGTTTCTCCCTATGAGCCAAAAAAGGGGAAAGCAACAGGCACAAAATCTATTTCGAAAGGGCTTGGAAAGCGCCGGACGGCACGAAATCGTTGAGCTCGAACCGTCACAGCATCAAGGAAGCCACCGCCAAGCAACCGGCCGTGCCACCAACAAAGGAAGCCCCAAGTGGTGATGTACATGTCGAACCGCCATCAAAAGCACCGTTGACCCTTAAGGATATAAAAAGCCAACGGTTGATGATTATGTCAATGTCCCCAGTGACTATGTGCCCTAAGGCCTATGCTGCAGTAGAGACGCTTGAAAAGGGTCCATGGACGATAAAAAGGTTTCATGGATCGTACATGAGAGCAAAAGTGAATGCCGGATCAGATACAATTAGCGTGGACATACCAGTAGACGTGTTTGCTACTGGGGGACGGAAAGAAGCGGGGCATTTGTTACCTTCGAGGACATGCACCTGCTGTTGAACTATAGAAAACTTGACGTCCAACTCATTACAATCTGGTGCCCGTAAGTATCGGTCATGCACATAAATTGTTATTATTAATTATAGACTATGAGTATCACTCTAATATATGCGGATGTTGTATGTAGTTTGCAAGACCACGAGCAGAGATCATTATCACAAGGAACGATGGTCGGTTACCCGAGTCCAATCAAAGTTACAAGAAAATATGCACAAATTTGTACTTACAAATGAAGATAGAGCCAAGATAGAGAAGGACAAAACACCGGAAGAATTTGCACAAGCGTAAAGGAATTACAATGAAAATACGAGGACGAGTATGCCCTCTATCTCGAAGAGCAATGCTGAGATATAAGTACAGAATTCGTATTGGCACCCTACAACTTTGGGTAAGCGTGGCCTCAAATACGTACTTTAAATTATCGTGTTAACCCTAAGTACATGTGTCGCTCACTCGTTTATTCATGCAAAGGACCATTGGATTGTTTTTTATATTTATCCATTCAAGGGAAGGTGCTTGTCCTAGACTCATTACATTATCCTCCCGAGTCGTATCAAACATTCCTGGTTCATTTAGAAAGGTGAGCCAACATGCATGCAACCACACATCCTTACTTATATGAATTAGAGTTTGTAAATAACTTTAGAGTTTTATAATCGACATCTTTAGGGCATGGCGGTTCTATAAGAAGCAAAAGGACCGGTTGACCCCCCCGTAAAAGATCCTAGGGTGCCATTGAGGATACAACACCATTTCCCCGTAAGTTATCACCCATATATCATCATATAATTATAAATAATTAATACACAAGGTATGATAATTTTAGAATCATCTGTTACTCATTAAATAGTGCCACAAGCAACCACCGGGACGGTCATCGCGGGATACTATGTGTGTGAGTTTATAAGGCAGGGGGGGCGATACGTCGAGGACAAAAAAATATGGTAAAAAATATCTATGTATGAAGTTTTCTTTTTAAAGTTTCAAATGTTACGGCAGTACATATAAAAAAATGATGCTTTTAAACTTTGTTTCCAGCCGAAAAGAAAGGAAAGGACGAGCCCTTCACTCCATCGACTATGGAAAATATAGTAGCGGTACTTTGTGCGGTTTATTATGAGAGAAATAATTCCAAGTGATGGAGCATATTTTGATGAAGCCGATTTAGCCAAAGAAAGTTTTAGAGCCGACCCTAGCGGTCTAAACTTGAAACGAAATGACTTGTAAAAACTTAATGGTTGGACCTATAACATGAAATGACGTGTATTATATGTAATTTTATGCTTGATGTTTGATTTCATGTGTACATATCTATAATATTTATGTGTGTTGTTTGTATGATGCAATTTTATGGTTCATGTTTACATATCTTAAATATATATATATATGTGACAAATATAGCACAATGTGGAGGCAAATATTAAAATTTGAAATAAAAAAAATTTAATTACAGGCGGCCCCAACAGTGGGCCGCCAGTGAAAAATTGGTTTACACAGGCGGCTCATTTAGTAAACCGCCTGTGTAAATAGCTATTTACACAAAGCGGCCGACAAAGTGAGCCGCCTGTGTAAATCAATTTTCACAGGCGGCTCACAGACCACCGCTTTGCATTGTGGGCCGATTAGTACTGACCCCCAGTACAGGCGGTGGGCTTGGCCGCCTGTACAAATGCCTTTGGCACCGCCTGTAGAAAGGGTTTCTGTAGTAGTGCACGGCGCAGCTTGCTAAAAAGGGGTGCACGGGAGGGTAGGGCGGTTGTGGCCGGCGTGGCTGCCTTGGCTTGGGACGGGCGCTCGACCGCTCGATGCTGTTGGAGCCTAGGGAGAGGCGGCGCGACCATGGTCTGGGTGAGGCGACACGGAGAGTTCTAGTCGCAAGAGGGAAAAACCAGTTACAAGGAGGTGGGAAAGAAAAGGAATGAATAGTTCAGTTTCCCCTTAGGGCAAGTACATTGGTGTCGTCTCTTGAGCGGTCTCATGTGGTGCCACGTAATTTTAAGACGGCATAATAGACAATATGTACAATGGTTATCTTTTAAGTTGTCTCATAGTAATTTATAATTCCATAATTTGTGCTAGAATAAAGGAAAGGTTTGTGAGGTGCATGGCAACAACTACTTGTACAATGGTATAATAGCTGTCTCATAGTCCTAAGTTTTAGCTCATGAGGTGGTTGTTTCGCAAAACAACGACCTCTTCCTCTCTCTCCTCTCTCTTTCCTCCACGTCAACAAAAATCCAACGTGGCACTGCATGAGACAGAGTATGAGATCGCTGATGTGTAACAATGTACTTGCCCTTATGGGTGGCTTGGTGGGTAGTTTTTACCAACTCCACAAAAATAGAGTTTTCTTAGCACCCTTGAGATGCTTCAGGATTTGGTGGTAAGTGCTAGATCCATGTTTTTTGAAAGAGTAAAATTTACCGTCGGCCCTTAAACTTAACAGGTCGGTGTCATTCGGTCTATGAACTTGTAAAGTGCTAACTTTGGGTCCCTAAACTTAGTCGGTAGTGTCATTTTAGTCCCCAAACTTATAAGGTGATCACCGCTAATCCCTAAACTTGTCGGCGGTGTCATCTAGGTCCATGAACTTCATTTTGAGTCTTATCGAGTCAAAATAGGATAATCTAAAAACTTTATTTAAAAAAATAATTTATAACTTTATCATATGACCTCGAATAAAAACAAACTTTATATCAAAATTATAGTCCTCGACGTGATCTATAACTTTACAGTTAGAACTTTTTAAAATTAAAACTGTTTAGAGTTCCAAAATATTTATTGTATATTTATATATTTTGAAATTTCAATTTAAAATTATTAAAAAATCTTGGATTTTGATATGATCCGTATAAAAATTATAGTTATCAATGTGATTTACAACTTTATAGTTGATAATTTTTTTATTTGAAGTGATTTAGTGTTCTAAAATATTATAGTTGAAAAGTTTTAAACTTTAAATTTGAAAATCTGTAAACTTACAACAATATTTTAGGATCCTAAACAACTTCTAAGAAAATACTTTTTTTCAAATACAAAATAGTAGATGGTATTGACTATTGAGAACTATAATTTTTATATAGATCTTGTCAATATCCAAGATTATTTGATAATTTTAAATTTCAAATTGCAAAATTCATAAATAATAAACAATATTTTTGAATTCTAAACAATTTTAATTTAAAAAAATTTCAACTGTAAAAGTTTTAGATCATGTCGAGGGCTACAATTTTGTTATAAAGTTTGTCTTCATTCGAGCTAATATAAAAAGTAATCAATTTTTTAAAATAAAGTTTTTTTTGGTTATCCTATTTTGACTCATATAAGACTTAAAACCAAGTTCGTGGACTTAGATGACACCGCTGACTAAGTATAGGGATTAGTGGTGATCAACTTACAAGTTTAGGGACCGGAATGGCACCGCTTGACCAAGTTTAGGGACTTATAATTAGCTCTTTACAAGTTCATGGACCGGGATGACACCAACTACCAAGTTTAAGGGTCAACGGTGAATTTTACTCTTTTGAAAGATCTGAAGTTCGCGGAGCTAAGACGTTTAATCGAAAAAATTTGGAGTGAAGCTGTTTTTCTGGATTTGAAACTACATGGAGCTCTGCCAAACACCCCTAGTGGGTTTACATGCATTGACATTGAGAGTGGCCCCTGCCACGTCTTGGTAGCATTGTTGCTACCGATGAATAATATATTCTGGTTTCCTTATAGATATACTTCCTTCATATAGAAAATAGAAGTCGTTTTTAGACAAGATTTGATCAAACATTGGAAACATAAATCATGAATAAACTTCTAAGTTGTTAAGTTTGAAAATTTAAAAATCATATAAATGGATTTGTCTTGAAAACACTTTTATAAAAATATAAACATATCATTTTATGATGAATATTTTTAGAAAAATATAAAGTCAAAGTTATACTTTGGAGACCGTGCCGTTGTCCTAAACGACTTCTATTACCAACATGGAGGGAGTATAGGGCATCTAACGTTTTATGCGATAACGTTCTATGTACTCGATTTGAAGTGGCAGGTATACAAGCAAGACCCCCAAAAAATAGCCATCGAAACCCTCTCAAAAACAACATAACACACAGTACCTACAAAATGTTTCCCATCATCTACGTATCAATCACTCAGGTTTTCCTTTCTCTTCTTTTTGTGATATACTGTAAGGACGACTAGCTCACTCAGTTATTGCATGCAATGCTGCAGCACCAAGTGTGGATCAGCCTGTTCAATCAATTCTGTACCGTACGTGCTCCGAAACAAACAACGCGAACTACGTACACGGCTAGTAGGTCATCTGGTCTCGATTTCCCTGGGCCGCCACGTCGTCTTCCTGGCGCACAACATCGCCTCCTTGTTCTTGGAGACGGTCATCCTGACCTCCCACTGCAACGACCTCACCACGCCCTGGATCTCGTCCACCGTCTCCTTGTCGTCCCGCACGATGAGCTTGCCGTTCTGCCTCAGGATCCTGTCCACCTCCACGACCACCGGCAACACCTTGCACCTGATGCCAACAATTCATGTCGATCATGTTCATGTCAATCGTCGACGTCGTCGTCGGCGGTGGCGGCGCGCTTAAACGATGGTCGTCGTCCGGCAACAGCGCCATATATGTACGTACCTGGGCTTGAGCTTGGAGAAGAGGTGGTCGGCATGGAGGAGGTCGTAGGACCTCGGGTAGGTGCTGAAGGACTCGCACCAGTCATGGTAGATCCCGATGAGCCCGCGCTCGTAGATCACCGGCAGCGTGTCCGGCGAGTCGATGGTGACCACGTTCATGACCCACACCTTCATCTCCCTCAGCGCCGCCGCGAAGCCGCCGTAGACGGCCCTCATGTCCATGACGTTCCGGACCGTCCTCCAGTCGATGCCCATGCCGCCGAGGTACGAGCTCCGCACCACCTTCCTCCAGTGCTGCAGGTCCGCCGCGAAGTCGTCGGGCGCCGGCTTGCCGTACACGCCCACCTGGCTGCGGTCCAGCCAGTAGGGCGCCTTCCGCACCCGCTCCGGCCACAGCGCCGGCCACCGGGAGCCTCGCACCGTCGGGTCGTCGGGGACACGGTGCATACACGCCCGGAACTTGATGTTCCTGCATGGATGCAGTTCGTTGTTGTCAGTTTGACGTGGCAACTAGCAGTTGAGTTCAGTGGTCTCTTGTAATTACCATGCGGCGTTGGGATCGTCGGAGGGCTCGCACAACGCCGGCTCCTTCTCCGGCCTCTTGTCGTAGCAGACGTTGTTCACCGGCTTCTGGAAGATGACGAGGCCAACCTGGTCGACGGTGTCCCTCGTCTTGGCAACCAGCTCCCAGCACATGGCCTTGGTCAGCTTCACCATTTCTGCAACAACAGCAACAGCTAGCGTTCGTTGTTTGTATCGATCGGCATCAATGGCGGGACGACCAAAAACGAGCGATCGATCGAGAGCTGACCGTCCCAGATCTCCACGTCCTCGGGGAGCTTCTGGTACACGGGCGTGGCGGACCAGACGAAGAAGCCGCCGGGGCGGAGCAGGCGGTTGAGCTCGAGGAGGAGCATGCCGCCGTCGATGTGCCACGGCACGCGGCACCGCGCGCAGTGCACGACGTCGAACACGTTGGCGGGGAACGGCAGCCGCTGCGTGCCCATCACGGCGGAGATGGCCGGGATCCCGCGCTCCAGCGCGAACTGCACCTGCGCCTCGTGCTCGTCCTTGGGGGCGAACGACATGGTCAGCGTGTCGCGGTCGAACAGGTAGCCGCCGAAGCTGGCCACGCCGCAGCCGACGTCGAGCACGACGCGGCTGCGCCGCCCCCACGCCACGTCGGGGAAGGAGTTCTGGATCAGGTCGATGTAGTGCAGCGCGCCGTGCTTGAACTGCGTGCCGCCGCCGGGGAACGTCAGGTACTCGCCGGAGACCTTCACCCAGTTCTGGTGCCCCTTGTACTCCGCCAGCGCCGTGTGCGGCACGTTGCAGTACCAGATCTTGTCTCGGCTGTGCGGCCACCGGATCGGCTCCCGGTACTCGGGCGGCGCTGGGACCAGGCACGTCGGCGGCGCCTCGGGGCAGTGCCGCTCCCGGTGCTCGTAGTGCTTGTCCGTCTTGAGCTTCCTGATGGCCGCCACGTTGTCCAGGCACGGGATGTAGTCCGCGCCGGCGCTCGAGTTGCACAGCTTCCACCTCACCTTCGGGGCGCCGCCGCCGGCCGGCTTCTTCTTTTCTTTCTTCCCCTTCTTCTTCTCGGCGCCGGCGCGCTTCTTCTTCTCCTCGGTGGACTCCGCCGCCTGCGTCGTGAACGATCCGTTCTGCGCCGCGCGCTCCGTCAACAGCTCGTCCTGGACGTTCGGCTGCTGGTCGACGCCGTCCTGCTTCTTCTCGTCTTCGGACGTCGTACTGGACGCGGTGGTGGCGTCGTCGGTGGCGACCGCCGACGCCTCGTCCTGCTTCTCAGTGTCGGTGGCCGTCGCGGTCGCCGTCGCCGCTTCGGCCTTGGACGACGGCTTCACCGTCAGCGTGGCGCCTTCGACCTTGCCGCTCTCCTCCGAGATGCGAGTCTTGTTGCCGTCGTCATTCACAAGGTCGACGCCGTCCATCTTGCCGTTCTCGTCATCGAACGTGAGTTTCTTGCCGTTCTCGGCGGCGGTGCTCTCCTTGACGCCGCCAGTCGCCGCCGCCTGCTCTGCGGCGGTCGCCTTCGTCTGCTCGGCGGCGCTCTGATCCAGACCGCCGGCGGCGTCCTTGGTGTCGATCTGCGTCTGCTCCTTGCCGGCGGCATCGACCTTGGCATCATTGTCCAGCGCAGCCTCCTCGCCGGCGCCCTTGTCCTGCCCCGCGGCGGCGTCCGTCTCGCCGCCGCCCGCCTTGACGAGCTCCCCGCCCTCGGTGCGGCCGTTCTCGTCGTCGAACGACTGGTCCTTGGACGACGCCGACGCCTTCCCGCCGTCGCCTTCCGCCGCTTCGCCGCCACCGAGCTTGCCGGGGAGGTCGACATCCTCGGCGCCCTCGGCGGCGGAGGCGCCACCGGCCGTGGCGGTCCCCTCCGCGACGACGTTGGCGCTGTCCTGCTTGACGGTGTTGGTGGCGTCGATGGAGCTGTCCTCCTCCTTGACGTCAGCCTTCACGGCGGCCTTCTCGGAGGATAAAGAGATGGCCGCCGGGACGGTCTCGGGGGAGGACATCATCCACAGGCCAAGGAGGCAGAGCGCGACGAACACGACGAAGGTCGCCGTGGAGCAGAACGACGACCTCTGCTTCTGGTTCCGATCGAACAGGGCCATCCTCTTCTCTGAATTGGAGCAATCGGAGACGACTAGAAATGAAATTTTTGCCGAGAAGGAAACCAAACCAAATCAAGAAATTCATCAGGCATCCATTGTTGTTACCTCTCGATCTGTTCTTTATCTGCCTCGTTAGTTAATCCGGATCGGATGAATGATCCCCAAGAAAAAGGTCCCAAGGAGAAGCAAATCCATTCACACCTGCAGCAGTGGTCTGTGTTGTTTCATGATTCCGGATTCTCCCGGAGGAGAGGAGAGAGTGTGCATGCGCGTTCTTAAGGGCGCCGCGGGTGGCAAGTTTGGACGAAGGGAAGAGAGCGTAAAGCGGGGAGTGAGAGAGGGGAGGGAGAGACAGGCGGGGTCAACACACAGGCCACTCGCCGGCTTTGGTGCGCCATGCCCCCATGCATGCACAAATTTGGAGATACACCAGTACGAGGAAGACGACGACGATCTACAACTACGCCAGCCCAGGGTCCCGTGCCAAACGTACACAGCAGTCAGCAGGAGCTGGGTGGCAATTCTTTTTTTTTTTTTTTTTTTTTTTTTACTAGCAAGCAGCAACGGAAAGTACACCTTGTACATGATATCTGTTCTAATATATGAAAATTTTAAATTAGATTTTGTATCATCGATGGACGAACAAATGCTTAAGATTAGACATGGTTCACTTGCAAACTTATTTAGTTCGATGCATTGCTAATCACATTAATGCATGTGTTATCATATCATGATGCTTTTCTGTCTTGTATCTCTTTTTTTTTTTTCTAGAAGTGTTGATAGTATCCATAGCCCATAATAGCAGAAAAATATTTGGACTAATTCATCCCCATTGGTGAGGGTCGCTAATCGGCGGATGTATAATAGGTGCATGGGTTACAGCTGTACCCCAAATCTATTTTATAAACACTAATTGTGTGTATACACGCGCATATACATATATTATATTATTATGTAGAACACTATCAAATAGCAACCTCTTGAGCTCAAGCACTTCTAAGATGGACTGTAGTATATTTTATACATTACACAGTAAAGCACAAAATAATTCTTGGTCCACTCTGAATCAACAAGAAACTAATATGGTTATGAAGACCTTGGCAATGACCATATTTGTTTACTCCAACATGAAGGCTTGTGAATTGTTTGAATCGTCAACAAACCATCTTTGTAAAACTTACTCTTTAAATTATCATTTGGCCCAGAGGTGCTAGACCAGCTAATTTAGCACTCTTTGTGGCACCCTCGCGGTTCGAGTTCGAGCCCCAAGTGTGGCGTACTTGTGCGTTGTTTTCGGGGATTTTTCTCCGAGCGAGGTAAAAAAACTCCCACGTCTGTCCCGCGTTCCCAAAGCACAGGTTAAAAGGATCGGCCCACTCATAGGGTAACGGGCCCCTGTGTGAGGGCGGGGCATAGGATTCGAGGGTTTTCTTGGCCTACGTGAGAGGTCTTCTACCTTAAGCTCAAAGTTGCGGGGGCTGTCTGCCACCGTAGACCGAGTTTTAAATTATTATTTGGAGGGTTATTTGATTGAAAATTGATTTCTGTATCTTTGTATACTCCAGCAGCTTTTGTACATCTTGTGTGTACTCTACAAAGCCATCCTCACAACTCTTCATCTTTCGCTACCGTGAAATTAGAAAATCTAGAATATATGATGTCTATATTTGGAGATCCAATTAAAGGAGCTGTTGGAGGATTTTTTTTTTACCAAAATCCTATTTCTATGCATTATGAATGATATAGTTTTTTTGATGTTGCTCTTAGTCATTTACATCACGTACTTAGATCATTATATTATATATCATTAGGGGATTGCTTCACTTTCACTACTACGTAAACCTGGGTCAGAGTCCCTGCTCAAGGGCCTTTAGTCCCGGCGCGGAGCCGAACTAAGGTTTCGGGACTAAATGTCCCACCTTTAGTCCCGGTTCCGCGTGGCGGGACTAAAGGTCCACCTTTAGTCCCGGTTGGTAACACCAACCGGGACTAAAAGGTGTGCTGCCAGTGCGCCACTGGCCGCCCCTTTTTAGTCCCGATTGGTGTTACCAACCGGGACTAAAGAGTTTTTTCTTTTTTCCTTTCTTTTTCCTTTTCTTTTCTTTTGGTTTTCCCTTTCTGGTTTACAATTGTATTATTATTATTTTTTCGAATGCGTATTGCTTTCGCTGCTTGTTTATGTAGACGCGCACCTATAATTTATAATTTAGATCATTACATATAAATAAATTACATAACACTATTTATATATTATGCATATCTATAGATCTATGATATAAAAAATTTACATGTCTCCGTCACGGATAAAGTATTTACAACTTAATTGTTCTCCACCACTCAAGCATCATACAAATGATCATCTTGGTTTGGTTTGAGTGGCTCGTCAGGGTTGAAGAAGTACTCGCCGGCGGGATTTAGGACTTGGTCGTTAAGAAATCCCGCGATTGTCTCCCCGAATTCCTTTTAGGCGGACTTCAGTCAACACCTTCTCCCTCAACCACGCCTCCTATAGTAATCATTAAAGAAAAAAGTTTTAGGTATGTATAAGATTTATTAAATAGCAACAAATAATTGAAATGAACTTATTATATATACATGTTACATACTTTTGCGTGCTCAAGATTTGATCTTTTTTCATAGACATTTAGAAATTCGCAGACATAGTATCCGCATAAATTTTTGCCCTGTGGCTGCCGTAGAATCCACTGATGTAGGATAGGCTTCGAAAGTGGCGCTTTTAAATCTGGACGGTGTTTCTGCATGAACCAAGCCCAAACCCTAGCAATAAAATGATCATTATTAATTATCTATTACAGAGTTAAAGAGCTGAAAGTAATATTTAGAGATCGAAGTTACCCTTGGATAATATCTATCATTCCTTGGTAATCTTCCAGTGGTTTTCTCAACGAGTCATAGATTATCAAATGAGATTGCCAGAGATCAATCACAATTAGTATCCAATGAAAGTTGCATTTGTGTGTAGGCAAAATAATTATTTATCTTCACACTGATCTCATCAATTGGGTTAATAGAATGTACGTACACACGATAATGATACTTACTTAAAGTTATAGGGAAAGAGTATATATCTTTTATCCTTTTGATTGATCAAGTACCTCCGTAGATTTCTCTCCGTTTGAACTCTCCATATGGCATACGGAGTCTTGGGGTCTTTGAATACAACATAAGGATCTACAAATCCAACCTCCTTGTCATTTCTAGCTCTGAGGTCCCTCATCATGTTTCTGCATATGTATAGCCGGTTTCTGTAATTAGTTATACATATACATGATAAGTTACAGTGACATTATTAAAAGAAAGAATCGCTTACGCATGACGAAGCAGCTGATTAGAGCTTTGTCCGGCGTCCCATGTGGCATAGCTGGTGTAGCTCATTAAATTGAACATAAATAACATCATCACCACGGAAGTAATGATGGTTTCTAATTCGGACGCAAATATAGTCATCTGCTCTTCTGCCACACGCATCGAGGTACCACTTGTTTAGCAAGTACATCTGCGTGCCAAGTTTGCTGAGGGCCGCAGGGTTGCACAGACTCTTGCCATATTCATATGTCTTCTGATAATGATCAATTTCTTTTGCACTTTCAATTGCTGCCCCAGCTATCATTTGGGATATGGTAAGAGACCAGTGTGTCCTCAAAAAAAGTTTCAAGATCCTCATAGTGCAAATTTGGAGGTATCTGCTGGTCTAGCACGTCGATGTTTGAACCATATTCATTTCCAATGACTAGCGGGGGCACTGATTGCTTTGATTGTTCCCCGAGCTGTGCTACACCCTTGCGTGCTCTTTTCTCTTTCTTCTTCTCTTCTTCTAGGGATTTGGTTAGAGTGCGATCATAGTCAGATAAAGATGATGATTCTTTCTGAGCTGCACGCCTCTTTTTTTGTTGAGCCTCAACCCTTTGCCGTAGATGTTCTGGCTTTAGTAAGAGGTAGGGCTTCTCAGGGTTTCGCTTGGATTCTCTTTCATCCTCGGTCTCTTGAAGAAACTGTCCCACATTTGACTTTACCGAAGCTTCTATTTCTGCAGCCCGGTCTTCTCGTAGGGACAGCTTCTTAGGAATGACGGGTTGTTTTTTCTTTTCAGAGGCTTTCTTTTTTTTTTTTTATGGCGGGCCGACACACTTGATCGTGTGGCCGGCCTCTTCTTCAATGGTGGGTCCACCGGTTTTGGCGATGGAGCCACGTATGGAGGCGGTGGAGCGGCCGGTGAGGGGGTTGGAGCCCGACGTGGAGGCGAAGGGGCAGCCGGTGTCGGTGTTGGAGCCCGAGGAGGCGGCGTTTGAGCCCGAGGTGGCGGGGTTGGAGCCCAAGGAGGCGGCGTTGGAGCCCGAGGTAGCGGGGTTGGAGCCCGAGGTGGTGGTGTTGCAGCCCGAGGCGATGCAGCCGTGTCTTGCACTGCCTCGTCATCACCCGCAGCACTATGACATGTTGGTGACCACCTGTGAAACCAAAGAGGTATATTCCAAATACTCCTAATCCCTTTTGATATATTCTATCTTGATTTAGTTATTTATCAAATGGAATCATATTATCTTTTTATCTACTCCATACATCCTTCTCTTTTTTTACCCTGCAGTGCCCGTTCCCGAGGGCCATTCCACAATTTTCTGGTTTATTGTGTGTTCTTTTTAAATTCGGATATTTTTCTTTTCTTTTTCTGATTTGTTCCATTGCCGAGGGCCATTCATTTTTTTTCTAATGTATGTATTATTTTTGCATTCTGAAAATTTTCCCTTTTTTACGATTTTTTTTCTCCTCAATTGCGTTGATTTGCGTGTATACGCCCCTCGGCCATGAAGCTCCACAAGGGCACTCCGTTGTCGCGAAGACCTCTATCGCTGTTGCCACGCCGGTCCTCGTTCAGTGAGTCTTCGTCGTAGTCTTTCTCTACTACTACTCTACATCCTATGCCCTGTCGTTGTCATCATCTCCGGCGTCTGGGACGGTTTGGGAGACATCATCTTCAGCGTCGTCTCCAGTCATCATCGCCAATTCGCCATGGCCGCTTGTGACCTTATGCGGGGCCAATGAATGCTGCATGACGAACCCTCCGCGTGCAGTATGAGTGACTGTTACATCAAGTTTGGCAAGCGCGGAAAGCAAATTCCTCAAAGATGAAATAACAACATCCAAAACAGCACGCAAGGCTTACGTACGTCACACTTCATAAACAAGAAAAATTCCATTTGATTGATGAATATACGTAGCCGGCCCTGATGACGAACATGGGCTACCTCTTTTTTATCTTTTGTATATGTACAACTGAGCTTTAAATATTCTAACCTAATAAATATCAGTGAGTTTTAAAGTTATCCCAAGTCAATCGTGCAAACAAGACCAAATAATATAGTATTTTGTCAGTCTATGGCTTCTCCTAATTCAAATCGTATAAATTGTGACTAAACTTTTTTATGTGTTGAGTTTGTATTCCGCGTATTCGGCCGGCCTAGAAATTGGGCCTTGAAAATCATCCCACGACACAAACTGGACCAGAGGAATTGTTGCAAGCCCAAAATCCAACGAACAGCGCGGCGGCAAATTAATCCCTTGTGTTTGTTTAGTGCCACATTGTCCGGCCAATGCTTAGCGCACGAGCTAATAAACTGCGATTCAGACAGTCTAGGCACGCGTGGCAAGCGCGTAGAGCAACTACAAACAGAACACATAAAGTCTGATCAAAATCGCTTCGGCTTCGTCCGGCTAGTGGACTTTGCCACTGTCGGCGAGGCTCGACAGGCGTACGACATGTGCGCCTTGCATTTTTTAATTTTTATTATTTGGCTTTATAAAAACAGGGTTTTCCTCCGTCAAAAAATAATATTTTTATTATTGTGTTAGTTCAGGAAAAATTTTACTACAACACGCAAACCTACTAGCAAACTATCGTGGTAACCACTTAATTTACTACCATGACAAGCATTTTCAGATGCACGTGTTTTTCTTTTATCTCTAGTGGTACCTAGGTAGGCAGGCCTACACAACCTTAGGGCTATGGATATACTCTATTCATCACAATCTACGTGGGTTGAGATAGAAATTAGTTAACTTTCCACCCCAAACCATATCAGCATATATGTTTTGAGGTGAATATATACGAGTACATCTAAAGACATATTTAGGACTGCTCCATAAACTTCATAGTAGAGCAGCTTTATAAAAATCTAGAATTTATAAAATACCTCTTTAAGTCTCACAACTCCAACTTGTTTCCTGAAACTAAAACTGTTCGGCTAAAAAATATGAAGTAGAGCTAAAAATCCTAAATAAGGCCTTAACGGTTTTAATTATTGATCGATAGAAGCAGACATCTACCTTCAAAGATACAGGTGTGTTTACACTGCATTTAATTATATTTTGATATAGAATGATATTAACATTTTGTAACTGTAATTAGATATAGGATGAAATTAGCATTTTGTAATCTTGTATTGAATATTTTGACCTCCAAATGATCCCAAAAGAAAAAGTTTTAACTAAAAAATTTTAGATCTTGTCAAGCACTACTTTGGTATAAGGGGTCGTCTCAATCTGAGACTGTTTGAAAAATTGAATTTCACAATATGACAATTAAAAATAAATATTTAAATGATTTCAAATAAAAACTTATCAAGTTGCATATCATATCTGACACTACAAATATGGTATTGACTATGTCAACGTTCAGTGTCGGTGTCATTTGTACCTTAATTTTGAATTTCAAAATATAATAATATCAAAAACATATTTGGAAGGCCTGTTGTCGTAAATCGACGGCCATCGCCCACGTTAGGCGGTGACACTAACACAAGATTTAAATTTTCCAACTATAAATTCAAAAGAAAAAATGTAGGTGCAATTATGGTCAATGATACTTTCCTCAAAATATTACTCAAAATTTTCTTCTAAACTAACCTCAAATATCTTTTCAATAATCATGTGAGCGCAACAATCGCTAAACATTGAGTTCAAACGGAGAAGATAGAAATTCTGCAATGTTCAATTAGAGGGGCATTTTAAGTATTTCTCATGAATTCTGATGTCATGGATAGGATCGATTAAACCAGGCAAGAAGTACATTATGGGATATTGAAACCGAAAGAAATGAATTTGGATTATATTTGAATTGGAACAAGCAAGGAAGGATGGAAATTGATAAACTACATGATTATTCCTATAAGAACTTCATGGTATGTATTTGTAAAACCTCCTTCCTCCCTCTCCTTCCTCATGGGGTGCCCCCGCTAGCTCACGCCGTTCGTGCTACTTGTGCGCTGCCACAGCCTACACGAGGGTGGTCACCCTGCTTGTGCATCCCTAGTGTGGAGCCAGGGTTTTGGCGTCATCGACCTTCATGGCAGCGAAGGAGAGCGGACAGAAGACGATAGTTGCAACAGCGAGTGAGGGACGAAAAAGAGAAAGCCATGGCAAGAGGTAGTGTAGATGGACACGCTGCAGCCGGTTCAGGCGATGGCGACGATGGCCTTGAGGTGTTTGGCACCGAGGCAAAAGCCAACAAAGGAGGGCTACCTTCTCGGTGAGGCACCTTATGTGGAATACAACCACCACTATCCCTCTCTCCCTCTCTCATCATGGGCAGCAGGCGAAATCCTACTGCCACCCCCTTGTCTTCTACTCCTTCCGGAGTTGCGCCTTGCCCACCTCACCGTCTTGTTTGCCCCTGTTCCCAACTCCAACCAAATTGTCAGTGCCAGCCCCCACGTCTGTGATGCCCCCCTTGCTTACATCATTCATTGTCGTCAGCATGCGGAATCTACCTAGCGCGGCCTCATGCATTGTGGCCTTGCATGGGCTCCGTGCCTGTAGTCAGGTCGTCTCCTGCCCACTGCAGCGATTCCACGTCTCGCGGCTGGGTGGACCCTACAGCGGCCTTCTAGCTAGCCTACAACTAGCTGCCTGCATCGATCGAAGACCACAACTAGGTGTTCCCATCAGAGGCACCCACATCCCGCGGCCTAAGCCCGTTGGTGTGGGGGACAGCGTTGGCGTTGCTCG
This sequence comes from Chrysopogon serrulatus, assembly GCA_015844335.1. Lineage (NCBI taxonomy): Eukaryota > Viridiplantae > Streptophyta > Magnoliopsida > Poales > Poaceae > Chrysopogon > Chrysopogon serrulatus. Next base: position 63,123 of record JADLZL010002922.1, on the reverse strand, counting down.
AGCCAGAGACGGTTTGGGGGTGTCACCATGAGGATGGAAAGGGAAGGGATGGGTGGGTGACATGTGGACCCACATGCCACTAACATGGAGGTTAACATCTTACGCGGGCGGTGAACGCAGCATGGTGTGGTCAAATCCGCTCCCACAGAGAACAAAACAGCCCGCCCATGCCGATGCTAAAAGTGAATGGTTTTGTTGACAGTTGGGTATCAACAATATACTATTTTATAGTTCTTGGAATAAAATTAGACAAACTCAATAATTGATGTCCAAAAGTGGACTTAATAATACAGTATTAGATACAAATTTATTGGACGGCTTTTTTCAACGAGTTTTCTCTCAAAAGCAATTTCACTTGATCCTTAAATTTCTGCAGCAAGCAACACACAGAGGTATTTAGGCGTCCTTGATTGGTTCCAAGCGTGGTTTTGCCTGCGACCTAACATCGATGATCTACTCATGTGGTACAGGGCCGAAGCGTTCAATCCATCGTCAACGACGTTCCACGTCGGCGCACGAGAATCTTGAGACCACGCAGGACTGCTAAGACTCCAACCGTCTGCTGCTTTTTTTTTTTTTTTTTGACTGCACGACTTCGAGAGCATCCGCGATTGGGGCCCAGATCGAGCGAGATCGTGGGCCGCACAGTTCTAGCTCCAGGCCGGGCTGGCAGAGGAATTGTTGCCGGCCCAAAACACGTCTGGCCCAAACAGTGCGGCGGCAGATTAATTGTTGCCTTTTATTTGTGCCACATTGTCCGTCCAATCCAAATTGCACGAGCTAATAAACTGCGATTGTGATAGTCCGAGCACGCGTGGCAAGCGCGTAGAGCAATTACCAACATGAATAGACAATTCTTGATGCAAATTGCAGCCACCGGCCAGTGGTTCGAGAATAAGGTTTCCCACTGTGTCCGCCCTGGCACCACAAGCGTACGACATGTGCGCCTTGCTTTTTTATTTTTTTATATTATTTATATATATATATATATATATATATTTTGTTGTTGTCACAGAAAGAGAAAATATTTATTATTATTATTATTATATAAACTTATATACACCATAGTGTCACGTGATCACAAATTATTATGATATTCTTATTCTTCTCTTAGTTCAGAAGATTTTTGCTATGACACAAGCCTACTGCTAGTAACTATCGTGGTTGCAACCACTGAAATTACTACCCCAGAAAACATTTTCCGATGCAAGTTTTTTTATTTGTATAAAGGAAGGTAGACCGATCATCTTAGGGCTTGTTTGGATGTACTTTGTATTTGCCTTAGTCTAAGTGTGTTTAAGTGGTCTAAGTGTGTTTAAGTGAACTGAGGTAGAAATCCAATAATTTTCATCCCAATCTATTAGTATCAAGTGGATAAGAGCGTATTTAAACAAAGACTTAATGGTGTTAATCGTTGATTAATAGAAATGGACACATCAAGTTCTCTGTCTTTCTTAGTAGTACTGACTACTGAGAGATGCGCATCTCTATACTATACATTATTAAATAGAGAAGTTACAACTATAAAATTTTAATCTCGTCAGGCACTACAATTTTAGTGTAGAGGTGTCTCTCTCAGAGATTGTTTGAAATTTCAGAATATGTGCTTTGCAGCAGCTAAGTTGAGACTAAAAGATTTCAAATAAACGTTGGAACATGTGTTCGTTCACTGCCTGTTTGCTGCTACATATGCTGGGATCTTCTAGCCCTTCAATCTTCTCGTATTTCTCTTTAGAATGGCGGAACGCCACGGCCAGATTTCAGCCTAGCCACGTAACCCTCTTTTACTGTAGCTATACTGTTTATCTTGTCCAGTTATGTTCAGCCATGTCTCTTCTTCTTCCACTCCTCCCTCCCCACATCGACACCTCCTCTCGTCCCACATCGACGCCTCCTCTCCTCTCGTCCCCACATCGACGCCTCTTCTCGTCCCCGCCCTGCTCTGCCTCCTCAGCTCCTCCGTCGTGCCGTCCTCCGCCTCTACCAGCCGTCTCTCTCTTTCTCCTGACATGGGCACGGCGACGGCAGTGGCGGCGGCCAACCTCCTCCCGCTCCTCCCTCCCGCCCCACTCCCCATGCGTGGCACTGGGCGGGGCGACGGCGACGCCCGCCGGCTTTTGTGGTGGGGCGGCGACCTCCTCCCTCTCCTCCCTCCCGCCCACCCCCCCACGCGTGGCACGGGCGGGCGACGGCGACCCCACCGACGCGGGTGCAGGTCGTGTGTTCGTCCCGGTGGTCGCCGGTCCCGGCCACGGCGCGGCGACAGAGGCAGCCGCCGCCGCTTCCGTCTCCTCCAGCGGACGCGAAACGCCGCCTCCACAGCTCCGGCCGCTGCCTTCCTCTCCCTCTCCCTCCTTGTGCGCTCCGTTCTCTCCTCCTCCTTCTCACCTGCATCACCGATGATCTTTGGAGGTGGTTTGTATGAGGTTCGACTCTCTTTTCCTCTTTGTGTTGTTGGTTTTTGGGTAGTTGGCCTTGTCTTCGATTTCATTGCTTCCTTGCTGCCATTGTTCCGATGTCGACCTTGTGTAAGCGTCGTTTCCCTTTTTTCTTGCGTTTTCCTATTTGCTTGCTGTTGGATTCGTTGCTTATTTGGGTTTTCTGCTTTCGATTGGGTTTTTTCTCGCGTTTTTGGATTGACATTTTGCCTAGGGTTTGGCTGCTACAGTCCCGCCGCCGCTCTTCGTTTATTTCCTTGTCTCCGGCGCTCTTCATGTTTCTTTTTTCGATTCTTACATGGTTTCTTCCCGGTGCGAGGACGGCCGCCATTGAAGCCGCGCGAGAACTGTTGCCGCACAGGTTGGCCAGAGATCCCATGGCTGTCCATCTTGCCTCCCCAAAAGATGTTACAGGTGAGAAATTTCGGGACTCTTTCATGTCCTAGGGTTCAGTGGAGGTGGATTTGGACTCCAACTTTTGTGGACTTTGATTCTTTTGTGCAGTCCAACAGGTGGGTGAGAAATTTTGGGTCTTTTGGGGGATTTTAACTGGACCTTTTTGGGGATTTTAACTCTTTTGTGTAGACCAACGAGTGGATGAACGAGGTACTGCAGCCGAGGTTTCAAGATGAAAAGGAGGCGGAGCAGAGCAACAACACCCTACCATGCTCACACCTGCTCTCCCTGTTTGCTCGCTGGTAGTGGACAAAGGCAAAGCTGCCCTCCATCAGCGTGCAATTACAGCCCCAGGTTGGTACACCTTCAAGGTTTGTGAAACGAGTTTGAACATGGAATAGACCATTTCAATATCTAGAACTTGGCACTGATTTGGGTTCTATCATTGCTTTGGTTCTGAACCTTTGCTTACTTTTACCTAAGGAGCAGATTAAATGTGGAATAATCTTAGAGAGGTTTGTAGGTTTCCTGATCTATGCAAATAATGGTCAAAACAATGATGGTGCAGTTAAATGATTTACTGAAAAGGTGTTTTTTACAAAGCGGTGGGCACACAAAAGATCGGTCATTTACCTCACACATCAAACACAATATATTGATTCTGCATTAGAAAACAATCAATGCCACATATAACAATTCACCACTTAGGCAAAGGGTTTTACCTCCGAAGATGTGTCAGAAGTTTTTAAAAATAAAAAACATTGCACCTCTCATCTATTTGTGCTCCAGCTTTCTCATCTATTTGGGTCCTGTGTTATAGTTTGCTTTTACCGCTACCTATGTGCTTTTTTTTTTCTAGATGAAATGGCCTGAGATGACTGTAGCATTTACATTGCACATAAGGAAATATGAAATGGATGGGTTTCCTCCTGCATAAAATGCCTCGAATTAATTTTTCGCTGTGTTTCCCCTCATGTAATGCATCATATTTTGCATGACTAAAAGTAGTTGCTTATTATTCATCGTTTTAGCCTCAGTGAAATTTGATTGGATTTGTACTTGCTGCAGCTACTATGATTATACCTTCTTTCATGATGCTGCATATGTCATTTCTTTGGTTCAAGTTTCTGACCACCTCCATCATATGTTTGAGATACATACTTCAGTATTTGATCATACAGTTTTATCCCTGATTGCTTAATAATCACAGCTAAAGCTTCTAGATATCACCTTCCTATTTTCATTTCCTTCAATTGGTACACCTGTCATGGTGATGCTGCTTTAGCACCAACATATTAGCGTGATTTTAAAAAAAAACTATCAGTGACTATATATGAATAAGTCAAATAGGTCAAATTTGAGATGGCGTCTGCCATATTGAGTTCCTATGTCATCTGTGCAAGGCTGAAACTAATTTGTGTGTATCTGGTCTTATTCCCATTTCTTTTATTCATGACAATTTTGTTAACAGCTTCATTACTACCTATTTCAGCCTATTTAAATATGTTTCTATGATAGAGCTCTTGCTTTCAATTTCTATAGATTGTCATAGAAGTCCTACAAAAAATGCTAATCGCTTTTCCCAATGAAGATAGCTTCTTAGAACATGCATATGTCTTTTCATTGCTGTGAGGATTAGACTCCTTTTTCAGTCCACAATGCCTCCATGATTAATTTTAGTTCCATAATTCAGTAATGCCTCTGAGTAAAACTGCACTAGAACCTGTGTGAATTGATAGTTTCTGTGTAGGAACTGAACAATAAAGCACGTGAAGATACATCAGTCCCTTGTGTGCCATATTTCAGTTATGTATATTTACATGCCTCATTTCTAGATATTTTTTATGATGGTTAGGTTTGGTACCATTGTATTTATTAATTCATCCCATGTGCTCATTGTGTAAAATCTCATCACTTATATGCTTTACTCGTGTTGCCTAAGCCCAGAACTAGAAGTTAGGCTGCCAGCATTTAACTGCAATGTAGCAAGCAAGTGTGTATCTGCTGCTAGGCAGGTGACAATAGCATAAATTGGGTACAAGCGAGAGGCAGCTCAATACTCAAGTAAGGCAATTTATTTCGTACCAGAGACACCGTAATACCAAGATACTTTTGAGTGCACTTCTTTCTTTTGCACCTTATGATTTCTGTTTTACTGTCCAGATTAGCCTTCCATCTTGTTTACTGTTTCTTTGGTAAAAATATCTACCGCCATGGCCACTCCTCCTTGCAAAAATAAATAAATAAATAAATAAACTCTCAACCTTTCTCCATCCTAAATAAATCATTGATCTTGGTCTTTAATTTCAAGGATGATTTTGTAGCTGTTGTTTTTTTTGTCATAATAGTACCCAGTTGTGTTTAATTCTTTGTTAAGAGGGAATTATTTTCTTGGTGTGATTTTGAATGTTGATTGATTTGCATTAGAGGTCAGAGCAGATACTACACTTCTCATTACTATTGCTTGCCACATCTTATCCAACCACATTTGCATGGTGGGGTCATTTATTTCCCTTGTCAACAAAACACAAGTTGATATATACATTTGGATTGTTGGGGCGATGTTGAGGTCCATTAATATTCTGCATAGGCAGAGTACTATGAATATCTAGCGTAATCTTACTAACATTTGCGTGCCGACCACCCCATCTGCTTGGATTTGTTTCCCCATTGGTTATGATATGATGTTCTCAGAATTTGCCATTTGTCGTTTTTCCCCTTCTTCAACATATGATGAAAATGCTATATACATTGCTCAAGGATATGATCTGATGTTCATTTGCTTGTGACGTACTGGGCATGATCTGTTACTTATATTATGCAATTTCTGAGGGTAAACAATCTGTCAGCATGCCTTGAAGCTCCAAGTTCATGAACAAATGATGATTGCTATGTTTCTGAGGCCTCTAAAAACATGTCTTCATTCAAACAGCTCTGTGTAACTGGATTTCATCTGCTAGATCAAGGTGAATGAGGCTAACATTACCCCTGTCTATATGGATTGTATTTGTGTGTGCCCTCTCTTCCTTGGTAACATGGTAACTGTGAATTTGATTTACTACCAACAACTAATATTACTAACATCCACCACCATTCTTCAGGCAAATGACCAGCTTTATTGATGGCTTCATGGTGATGACGTGCTGAGAGAAGCTATGGGTGGAGAGTAGGTCCTCTGTTTCTTCTTTAATTTCATTTAGATCCATTAGACAAGTGCTTGATTTGTTGCTTTATCTGCAGATGGTGCCTCATCCCAACGAGTGGACGAAACAACTGCGAACACAAGGTTTATACTTGTGGTTCAATTGTGATGATGAGTGATTGATTCAACTACTAGCATCTCGGATGGGGTGCTACCGATGGTGGTGAAAGCCACGAGTTCCACATGTACCTTGACTTGTGTTGTGCAGGTGTCGAGCATGGAGGCGGTGGCCGACGGCGAGGTGAAGATCAAGTGATGGCGGGCCACGCCCGAATGGACCGAGCGGTGAAAGGGCGGACGATCGAGACTTGGGCCGAGGGACTCGGAATCGCCAGGTGGGATCGCGTTGTCGGCACTTGGCTTCGACAAGTGCAAGGACATGGGCCGGTTTGTTGGTTTGGGCCTCAAAATCAACGGTGGAGGGTTTCGGTGGTTTGGGCCTCAAAACCACCCGGCGGGTTTCGGGTTGAGCCACAAAACCCCTCGCGGAGGTCCCGAGGCGGACGGACGGCACGTGGCGGCATCGGGGAGGTCGCGTCGAGGCGGCTACCGGTGAGAAGGCGCGGTGGCCGTCGGATCAAAATATCTGTCCGGCTCGGTGGAGTTGTACTACAATGTCCTTGGGCTAGGTAGTACGCTCAGTGTCATGTAAGGGCAAAACTGGAAAAATAAAATAAGCCCGGTCGATAAGTATGGTGGGGGAGCTCTCTTACCCCTTTACCTCTCCCATTTTCGTTTTTCCTTTTTCTCTCTAGTTTTCCCCTCCCCTAGTGTTCTTGTGAGAGAGGTCACAACTGAAAATTTGGTGATCGTATTTCTTTGTGATTTTGTTTGGGAAAGGAGGTCCCGAATCCTCCTTGTCTCCTCCGGGATTTAATCATTTGTGCATGTGATTTTCGTGCTCCCGTGTTCTTGCTCTTCCCTTTCTCGCTCTTCCTTCGATTCGTCATTTCTTGATCGTTTCGATTCGTTCCTTTTGCACTCGATTGATGCTTTATCAAGTGATGAAGTAGATCACCAAGTGATTTGAACCAATTCCACTTGTGCATCGAGAAATCAGTAAATTTCTTTTCGGGCGATTTTTTTGTGTTCTTGCACGTGATCTGATTTTCCCGGAGTTTGAGTTCATTTCGAGCGATGATTCTTTAGGGATAGCTCACCAACTCCATGTAGATGGCCTGCGTGCGAAATTTAGGGACGAGTCGTTTTGATTTGTTCGATTTCTCGTTGGATTTTTTGGTCGCCTCTTTTACGAAGTTCTTTGTTCGTCCCCTCGCTGTTCGTTCTCTCGGATTTTTCTGTTGGGCACCCAGCGAAGGCATCACCTGCCACCGGTGCAGAAGGCCTGGAACCATGCGCTCCCTCGCCAAAGTCCTGCAGCCACGTTAGGAGCACCTGCTGCATCGCTGTTCGTAGGAGTTCGAAACCAACTGTTCTTCCGTGTACATCGAGTGACCGCCTCTGCTCCCCATTCTTACGTCTCTCAGATCTGTGCAAGTCTAGCTCGATAGCTTGTTCTCACTAGTAGGCATCAATTCACGTGAGATGGTTTTTCTTGATGTCGTGCTCTAGCTACAGTTTCCTGAGCTAATCCATGATTTGTTTAATCCTTACTAGCTTTTGACTTGGCTGCTTTGCCTTGAGTACGTGAGCAGCAGCAAGTAGTTTATTGTGGTTGTGTCACTATCAAACAACAGTACTTCATTTATTTAATCCCATTGTTTGAACTGGAGCTTTCGGTATTTTTCTTGGTGCACAGTGCACGTTCAACATAGCAGCCGAGCAGCAGTACTTGTTTGTTTCACCACACTCTTTATCACTACTAGAAATTTCAGTGCAGGGCCTCGGAAATTTTGGCACCACGTATTTGAGTTTCGATTTGTGTTTCATCTCTCTGGTGATGTTCCGCATTTGTGTTCCTAGAGAACATCCACCCTCTTCATAGGGTCGTGGACATCACGATTTTTCGCGTATTGTGCTTGGCGGTGATTTTGGGACAAGGGGCTGAAAAAGTTTCGCGAGAAATTTTACGGCTCCCATTCACCCCCTCTTGGTCGCCGTTTTCGGTCCTTCAATTGGTATCGAGCCGGTTAAAGGATCATTCCACCTTAATCGGTTTGTGATCCGCTAGAAGGCGACATGGCTCGTGGTTCGGGGAAGCCACCGTTTTTCGATGGAACCAATTACCCGCTTCGAAGATTCGGATGTCCGCATATCTCCGCAGTCTCGGTGCGGGGTATGGGAAATTTGTGAAAATGAGAATTACGTTGTTCTCCCCGCCGTGTTGGTCGAGGAGCAAATGGAACAACACGATGCCAATAGCGAGGCACGTAATGCTCTCTTCTCGAGTCTTTCTCGAATCTGAGTTTGAGCGTGTCGGACACTTGACTATTGCTAGAGAGATCCGGGTGAAGCCGCAAAGCTATCACGAGGGGACTCCCCAAATCAAGACCCGACTCTTTGACACATACAAGCGGGGAGTATGAAAGTTTCCGGCAGCTTGATGGCGAGACCATCGATTCTATGTTCTCACGCTTTCGCACCATTGTCAACAAGATGCGTGCGAACAAGCCGAACTTGCCCTATGACGATCATGAGAGAGCTTTGAAGTTGTTACATGCTCTTGATCGGAGGGTTTGGGATTCGAAGGTGCAAGCTCTTCTCAAGTCACGTAACTACGAGACCCTCACCGTGGACGAGCTCTTCACAAAGCTGAAAGTCCAGTGAGATCGACCACCGGATCCAGCCAAACTTCACAACTCCTCCGCTCCGACTATGGCGCCGTGTCGTCGTAATGGTGTCTCTAGTTCTTCGGCTAACCCCTCCTCCTCTCGCGATGTTTGCCTTGTCTTCCTTGATCACAAAGGCGGAGGAGCAGTTGGGCGTGCTCGGAGACGATGAGGCGCTCTCGTCATCACCGGTTCTCGCGGTTCCACAACAACCGTTTGAATCGCCGGGGGGTGGACCGAAGGATGGATGCTATGGATGCGGCGACCCGACCACTTCGCCGCCAACTGTCCCAAAGCGGAACAAGCACTCCTTCGGCAAGTCCACCTCCGACAAGCACAAGGAGAAGCGCGAGTACACCTTCGGCAAGCACAAGTCCAAGGGAGGCTTTGACAAGGAAGCGATGAAGCGCAAGTTCGTGAAGAAGTTCAAGGCAAGAGAGCGCGCCTTCCTCGCCTCCCTCAGCGACCTCGACTCCGACAACGAGCATGCTTCCTCCTCTTCAAGCGACGACGAGTCCGAGAGGAAGGTCGAGGACAAGCCGAACGGACTACGCCGTTGCCGACTCCACCCACGGAGGCTTCTGCACCATGGCACTTGGTGACGAGGTGGAGGGCGGCAATGGCGATGCTCCCGACGACGACGACGACTCATCTAAGGTATCACCTTCCGTCGATGCTCTTGTCGCTGAGGTTGATGACTTGACTGCTACTTTGCTTCGTCAAGATAAGTTGCTTAAGCATGCTGCTAGAGATAGAAAAGAGTACAAGGCTAAGCTAGAAGATGCACTTAAGGAGCTTGAGCTAGTTAAGAACACTCCCATAGTGTCTGACGAGCCAGAGTGTGAGTTTTGTAGCGTTTACATGGCTGATCTTGCTAGTCTGCAGTCCAAGTACGCTAAGTTGGTTGATGATTTTGATAGTGTGCATGCTTCACTGCCTTATTGAGTGCGTGCAAGTCTTGCTCGGACTTGCAATCTGAGTTGGCGAGAAGAATGCTAAACTTGCTTTGTTTGAGAAGGCCAACTCAGATAGCACTAGTGTGGCTAAGTGTGCTCTTTGTGAGGGATTGGAGCTTGAACTTGCAAATTGTCGGCATGACAAGGTGCGTACCGAGGAGGAAAACACATACCTTCGGACCATCTTGAGTTGGGTGTCTTGCGGTGAGCCGCAACTTGGCATGATGGTCAACCAATTCAGGAGGGGAATTGGTGGACCGGGATTAGGCTTTGCTTCAGGTGGGAAGGGTGATAATCTGTATGGCAAAGTTGGTGAGTATAGTGGTGTGCCCCCAAGTGAAAAACCTACCACTACTCATAAGCTTATCAAAATCACTCCACCTAAGCCACCTGTGCCTCCCACCAAAAGATGGAGTGTTTGAAGAACCTCCAAGAGCTCCACCCCAGAAACAAGTGTGGATTCCAAAACCGAACTATCTCAGGAACCCACTTGATACTCTACCGAACATCTCTGAGGATCCCCTTCCTAAAGGCAAGCAACCTCCAAGAGTGAACCACACCCAAAAGAGAGTGAGCCAACCACCTAAGAGAGAGGTGAGGTATCATTGTGAGTATTGCCATAAGGATGGTCACTTGGTTGAGTTTTGCTTTAGGAGGAAGAGAGATGAGAGGCGTGAGTATGAGCTGAACAATCGGGACATGTACCACCCTCCCCATGGTGTACTTGTACCGCCTGCTCGTAGGCGCATTGCTAGGCCTCGAGGTACAATGCCTCAAGGTGCTAGACCTCAGGTTGCGAGACCACGTGGTGGTCGTGCACGGCGGGGGGTTCGGGTCGTGGTCAATATGACTATGAACCTCGCGGGGCGGTGCTTTTGAGTCCCACGGCTCTAGCGGACCACGTTTTTCCCTCTCGTGGTGATCGCTTTCCTCAAATGGGACATGGCATGTTTGGTGTTTTTCCTAACACTTTTTCGGGGCAAATGATGCATCACTGGTATCCTTCTCAGTTTACTAACCCCAGTGGTGTGCCATTTGCTCATCCTATGTCTTTCTATTGATGTAGGACGGAGGCCCGGAGAACACATGGCTCATTGATTCCGGATGTTCGCGCCACATGACCGGAAGCTCAAAATGGTTCTCCGGCCTCGACCCCGTGCAACACAAGGAGTACATCACATTCGGGGATAATAGTAGAGGTAAAGTGGTCTCTCGTGGAACCATTCGGGTTAACGAGCTTTGTTCTCAAGGATGTTGCTTTGGTCTCGAACTTGCATTTCAATTTGCTCTCTGTTTTTCGCAACTCCTTGAGGATGGCTTTGAAGTGCGCTTTAAACATGGCTTTTCTCGAGTTCTTGACTCTCGGGGAGATCTTGTTTGTCGGATCGTCCCATTTGGCCGTGTCTTTCGAGCTGATTTTTTTCTCACTCTTTTGGCTCTTCCCGTTGTTTGGTGGCCGGATCCTCTTCTCGAGCTTTGGAAGTGGCATAGGAGACTTGGTCATTTGAGCTTTGATCTTCTTTCTAGGTTGAGCTCACTTGACTTGATCCAAGGATTGCCCAAGTTGAAATTTGAGAAAGATCTTGTTTGCCACCCTTGTCGTCATGGAAAGATGGTAGCCGCTTCTCACTCACCTGTGAATCAAATCATGACCAAGGAACCCGGCGAGCTACTTCACATGGACACAGCTTGGTCCAGCTCGGGTTCGGTCGGAAGGTGGGAAGTGGTATGTGCTAGTGATTGTGGATGACTTTTCGAGATACTCTTGGGTGTTTTTCATGGAGAGTAAGGATGAGGCTTTTTCACATGCTCGAGATTTGATTCTTCGGTTGAGAAATGAGTTCCCTAAGAATGCCATGAGAGCTATTCGTAGTGACAATGGCACGTAGTTCAAGAATACTCATTTTGAAACCTTTTGCAAGTCTTTGGGTCTTGAGCACCAGTTTTCCTCACCTTATGTTCCACAACAGAATGGCATTGTTGAGCGTAAGAATCGGACCCTTGTTGAGATGGCTAGGACGATGCTCGATGAGCATAGGACTCCTAGGAGATTTTGGGCCGAAGCAATCAACACTGCTTGTCATGTTTCCAATCGCATCTTTCTCCGTGCTTTTACAAAGAAAACTTCTTATGAGTTACGATTTGGGAGGTTACCCAAGGTGAGTCATTTCAGGGTGTTTGGGTGTAAGTGCTTTATCTTGAAACAAGGTAATTTGGATAAGTTTGAGTCCAGGTCCTCCGACGGTATCTTTCTTGGTTATGCTTTGCATTCTAGAGCTTATCGAGTACTTAACCTTGAAACTAACCGTGTTGTGGAGACCTGTGAGGTCACATTCGATGAAACTATGCCTTGTACAACCCCTGTCTTTGAGCGTGCAGGTGATGAAGAGCTTGGTGAAAGTATTTTTGTGGAGGAGGAGCAGGATGATGCCGATTGGGGTGATCCCGAGCCGACTCCACCGGCTGCCCCTATCGAGCCTGCGGCGACGACTTTCAGCTCACGGTCCCGCACCCCTCTACTTCCACTTCTTGGGGACCGATCGAGCGGCTTCCTCGGCCAAGGCGTCGGCTGCACCTGAGGGGGCACCACCGGCTGTTGAGGGGGGAGGCGACTTCTTCCAGAGAGGGCTCCACGACACATTCAGCGTCGTCCCCGCTCGGGACGATGATCGGCGATATTGACCAGCGAGTCACGCGGTCCAGTCATATCACATCTCTCACTTCGCTCATTCTGCATTTGTTGCTTCTTTTGAGCCCCGAGATGTTGGACACGCTTTATCGATCCTGATTGGGTTAATGCTATGCATGAGGAGTTAGAGAACTTTGAGAGAAACCAAGTCTGGTCTTAGTTCCTCCACCTCCGTGTCATCCCATAGGTACAAAGTGGGTGTTTAAGAACAAGCAAAGTGAAGATGGGGTGGTTGTTAGGAATAAGGCTAGACTTGTTGCTCAAGGGTATTGCCGAAAAGAGGGGATAGACTTTGAGGAAACCTTCGCCTCCCGTAGCTCGTTTAGAGGCAATCCGTATTCTCGTTAGCGTTCGCCGCTACTAAGGGCTTTAAGTTGTTTCGGATGGATGTCAAGAGCGCTTTTCTCGAACGGGTATATAGAGGAGGAAGTGTATGTTAGGCAACCCCCAGGCTTTGAAAATCCCAAGTATCCTAACCATGTCTTCAAGTTGCACAAAGCTTTGTATGGTCTTAAGCAAGCCCCTAGAGCGTGGTATGATAGGCTGAAAACCTTTTTGCTTAAGAAAGGGTTTAGGATGGGATCGGTAGATAAGACTTTGTTTCTCCTCAAGCAAGGCGGTGACCTTCTCTTGGTTCGAGATATATACGTGGATGATATTATCTTTGGTGGCTCTTCTCACGCTTTGAATGCCAAGTTTGCAGAGTTCATGAGCAGGGAGTTTGAGATGAGCTTGATGGGCGAGTTGACCTTCTTCCTCGGCCTTCAAATCAAGCAAACACGGGATGGGACATTTGTGCATCAAGGCAAATACACAAAGGACGTCCTGAAGAAGTTTGACATGGGCGAGGCCAAGCCTCTTTCGACGCCCATGTCGACTACGACGGCCCTCGACGCCGATGAGGATGGAGAAGCAGTCGATCAGAAGGAGTACCGGAGTATGATCGGATCGTTGCTGTACCTGACGGCGACAAGACCCGACATACAGTTTGCTGTATGCCTCTGCGCACGCTTTCAGGCTTCCCCACGCACATCTCACCGTCAAGCGGTGAAGCGCATCATGAGGTACCTCCGGTTTACCCCCGAGTTTGGACTTTGGTATTCTGCTTCTTCCTCGCTCTCTCTTTGCGGTTATTCGGATGCTGATTTTGCTGGCTGCCGCTTAGATAGGAAGTCCACGTCGGGGACTTGTCAGTTTTTGGGTTCGTCCCTTGTGTCTTGGTCATCCCGCAAGCAGTCTAGCGTTGCACAATCCACCACAGAAGCTGAGTATGTCGCTGCTGCCGCTTGTTGTTCCCAGCTGCTTTGGATGATAGCCACCCTACGTGATTTTGGTCTTGAGTTCTCTAGAGTGCCTTTACTGTGTGATAGTACTAGTGCCATCAGTGTTGCTAAGAACCCAGTACTTCACTCCAAGACCAAGCACATAGATGTTCGCTTTCACTTTCTCCGTGATCATCAAGAGAAAGGCGACATTGAGTTGCATCACGTAGCCACCCGTGATCGCTTTGCGGATCTTCTCACTAAGCCCCTCGATCAAGCGACTTTTGCTCGCTTGCGAGGTGAACTGGGTGTGTGTTTTCCCTTTTTAGAGGAGGGAAGCACTTTGTTTGTTGTACACTAGTTTCAGTTTCTGTTGTAGTCTAGATTTTGTTTTGTCTTTGTATGATAGTGCATTTGCATTGCATTTTGTGATATACTTGCATTTTGAGCTTCATGTATATAACACTTGGAATGAAACTATGCTCTTGTTAGTATGCCATGTGAGTACTTTGTGGTGCTTGTCGCCTTAGGCTCTCATTGATCATCTGCTACATGTTATGAGTTGAGCATAATTTTCTAATGTGAACTTGTTTAAAATTACTGAAATTGAAAATGTTCACCGCTTGAGATGGTAACTAGCATGTGTAGGATGTTGAGATCCCTTTATGCTATATTGTGCATGCTTGGTTACTATGTCTCATGCTTTGAGTCCCACACTTGCTTAGATACTTTACTTGTGCTAAAATCTGAAATCTAAGTAAGTTGAATGAAAAGATCGAGATGGGTCCGTATTGTCCCACATCAAGGTATTAAGACTGCTTCCAATTGCACATTTGGATGAACTTGAGCCTTGTAGTGGATGACCGAAACCATTGCTTTGAGCTCCTGATTGTCTTTTGACATAGGCTCCGCTTGGTTGAAAAGTTAGGCTTGACAGTACGGATAACCTCTCGCACACACGTGCTTTCGACCAATACTTGTAATTTGTTGCCAACTCTGAAAAATCTGATAAAATTGACAAGTTTGAGGTCTTTGACATGATGTGTGACCATGGTTTGGGGTAGTTCACCTTGTTTACACATGACTAGCACTAGGTTGATCTCCAGCTTATATTTGCTAAGTGCTATTTTTTGTGGTGAACCCCTTTCTGAAGAACTTACAATCTGCTCAAAACTGCTTACACTTCATATTTCGTATCACTTGATCAGTTTGAGCATATGCTAGCACTTGTCTGATGATGCCTTACTCACTTATTTTACCGGATAGAGCATCTTTTCACTCTGATTGCTATATACCTGAAGCTTCTGCATTTGTGCATGTCATTGCATTTTAGGCTTGCTGTGTGCATTATTCAACAAGGGGGAGAAATTTTGACACACACACACATGCCTGACACATTACATGCTTATGTCAAGGGGGAGTCACTTGACATGTCTTATTTGGTTGTCTTCTCAGAGGGTGAGACTAGTTCTCAAAGGGAGAAGGAGAGAAGATTGTGTGCACTCATATATGCATTTGCTCAGGGGGAGTTGTTTGCATTGCTTCTTGCTAGATGTGTTGAGCCTTTGCCTCTTTCTGGAGGATCTAGCGGTTTTTGAGTGCTTCTTGCTTGGCTAGCGGTGTTGAGCCCAATTTGCTGCCTCTTCTTGAGGGCTAGTCATGTTTTGCTTGGTTGTGTCGAGCCGTTGCCCATGTCTTTGGGGACCAAGTTGTGCTTGCTTTAAATGACCCCATTTGGCTTCTCTTTGGCTTTTGGTCGTTTGGTAAGCTTTCTTCTTTTCTTCTTCTTCTTCTATTTCTTTTTCTCAGCCGTGGTGTGTTGGTGTTGAACAATGCACTCATCAAGGGGGAGATTGCGAACACAAGGTTTATACTTGTGGTTCAATTGTGATGATGAGTGATTGATTCAATTACTAGCATCTCGGATGGGGTGCTACTGATGGTGGTGAAAGCCACGAGTTCCACATGTACCTTGACTTGTGTTGTGCGGTGTCGAGCATGGAGGCGGTGGCCGACGGCGGCGAGGTGAAGGTCAAGTGATGGCGGGCCGCGCCCGAATGGACCGGGAGCGGTGAAAGGGCGGACGATCGAGACTTGGACCGAGGGACTCGGAATCGCCAGTGGGGATCGCGTTGCGGGCACTTGGCTTCGACAAGTGCAAGGACATGGGCCGGTTTGTTGGTTTGGGCCTCAAAACCAACGGTGGAGGGTTTCGGTGGTTTGGGCCTCAAAACCACCCGGCGGGTTCTCGGGTTGAGCCACAAAACCCCGGGCGGAGGTCCCGAGGCGGACGGACGGCACGTGGCGGCATCGGGGGTCGCTCGCGTCGAGGCGAAGCTACCGGTGAGAAGGCGCGGTGGTCGTCGGATCAAAATATCTGTCCGGCTCGGTGGAGTTGTACTACAATGTCCTTGGGCTAGGTAGTACGCTCAGTGTCATGTAAGGGCAAAACTGGAAAAATAAAATAAGCCCGGTCGATAAGTATGGTGGGGGAGCTCTCTTACCCCTTTACCTCTCCCATTTTCGTTTTTTCTTTTTCTCTCTAGTTTTCCCCTCCCCTAGTGTTCTTGTGAGAGAGGTCACAACTGAAAATTTGGTGATCGTATTTGCTGTGATTTTGTTTGGGAAAGGAGGTCCCGAATCCTCCTTGTCTCCTCCGGGATTTAATCATTTGTGCATGTGATTTTCGTGCTCCCGTGTTCTTGCTCTTCCCTTTCTGCTCTTCCTTCGATTCGTCATTTCTTGATCGTTTCGATTCGTTCCTTTTGCACTGATTGATGCTTTATCAAGTGATGAAGTAGATCACCAAGTGATTTGAACCAATTCCACTTGTGCATCGAGAAATCAGTAAATTTCTTTTCGGGCGATTTTTTTGTGTTCTTGCACGTGATCTGATTTTCCCGGAGTTTGAGTTCATTTCGAGCGATGATTCTTTAGGGATAGCTCACCAACTCCATGTAGATGGCCTGTGCGAAATTTAGGGACGAGTCGTTTTGATTTGTTCGATTTCTCGTTGGATTTTTTGGTCGCCTCTTTACTGAGTTCTTTGTTCGTCCCTGCTGTTCGTTCTCTCGGATTTTTCTGTTGGGCACCCAGGCGAAGGCATCAGCTGCCACCGGTGCAGGAAGGCCTGGAACCGTGCGCTCCCTGCCAAAGTCCTGCAGCCACGTTAGGAGCACCTGCTGCATCGCTGTTCAGAGGAGTTCGAAACCAACTGTTCTTCCAGGTACATCGAGTGACTGCCTCTGCTCCCCATTCTTCTGTCTCTGTATCTGTGCAAGTCTAGCTCGATAGCTTGTTCTCACTAGTAGGCATCAATTCACGTGAGATGGTTTTTCTTGATGTCGTGCTCTAGCTACAGTTCCTGAGCTAATCCATGATTTGTTTAATCCTTACTAGCTTTGACTTGCCTGCTTTGCCTTGAGTACGTGAGCAGCAGCAAGTAGTTTATTGTGGTTGTGTCACTATCAAACAACAGTACTTCATTTATTTAATCCCATTGTTTGAACTGGAGCTTTCGGTATTTTTCTTGGTGCACAGTGCACGTTCAACATAGCAGCCGAGCAGCAGTACTTGTTCCCCACACTCTTTATCACTGCTAGAAATTTCAGTGCAGGCCTCGGAAATTTTGGCACCACGTATTTGAGTTTCGATTTGTGTTTCATCTCTCTGGTGATGTTCCGCTGTGTTCCTAGAGAACATCCACCCTCTTCATAGGGTCGTGGACATCACGATTTTCCCATTCACCCCCTCTCGTTGTGCTTCAACAACAAATCCTTGCAACCCATTTGTTTATTTTGGGACAGTGGGTATGTCTAAATGACAAGTTCATTTCTATTCTACTTGACGTCAAGGCTTTATGGAACAAAACGAATAAACTTTCTTTTTGCACTTGGTCAGATCCTAATGGCTTAGCTTCTTCCCTACCATTCTCCTTACTTTCAGCTCACATTTAACTTCTTCCTACCATTCTCCTACTACAGTGGACAGGAGAGAAGGGGTGTCATTCCAATCAAAGCACCCTCAGGTTACTTGAAACTCGCATGTTTTTCTTGGGGCATCTCCACTGCAGGAGAGAAAAAGACTCAGGTTACCGGAAACTCAATCTAGATGAAGAGAACGATGGAGACATCGATGGAGACCAAAAAACCAAGTGGGAGATAAAATAGTTGACAAAATTACAACATGCCGTGTCTTGTCAATTCTGCATGGCCATGAAGGTCATTTGATTTGCGCACGCTTGATTTCATTTATACATGAAGACACTGCCCTGCATGTAAACCCCCACTTTTAATATCTAACGATGTTAAGGGTGTCCGACCTATTGTGTTTTTCTAAATGATATGATACACATCAAACATCTGTTGCCTTTCTGTAGCCAAGAAGCAAGATGACCACATGTGCTGTACACAGATTTGGTTGTCAATCCCGCACCTATTGCAGTCCCCCAGATGTGTACCATGACAAAAAGTTGGCTGCCAAACAAAACAAAATTTCTGTGGATTCCAGTGGACGAACCATCAGTAAAAGGTGACATTGTTCAGAGCCACAAGTAGTCCGATAAGAGGCATGCACCCAAGTCACAAACGCTAAAAATGAGAGAAGTTTCCTTTCCAACTTTAGTATCCTAGATATCTATACTCTTCAAGATGTGTATATGTGGATGGAGTTTTGTGGAGACTATGATCCTGTTATAGTTCTCTGAATTGTTTCAGTTGTATATTCTGTAAGACAAGTATTACAATAACAGTCAGTAAAAGCAGGGGAAAATATCTTACTGAGAAAGGACATAATGGACTGCACGGTTACGGCCAGGTCAGGTGTACTGTGTGCCCAGCCCAATAAGAAAAGGCTAATATTCTGTATTTCTGTTAAAATAACACCTTTACTCTGACTCCCGCTTGACGACGAAAGACCCAAGACCCCAACGCATGATTGATAAACCACGCGCGCGAGGGCGCGCACCATTTACTAGTATTCTCTAAAGACTCCAGGCAGTTGAAGCTTTCGAACTAGTCTTCAATCAAGATTTCTTTATGGACGATGTCTTCATTTTACTATGCTGGAGCACTTGGTCAAAGAGAAATGATTTGATATTCAAGGGCCTCCAGCCAAGTGTCATGAAGTGCAAAAGTCAACTTCAGGAAAGAATTAGCTGTGCGTCGAAAAAAGAAAGAAAGAATTAGCTCTGCTTTGCATGAGAGCTAAAAGAAGATAGAATAAATCACTTTTATACAATGGCCAGTCTCTGTAATTATTTTTTAAGAAACAAGAGGGGCAACGAGCGAGCCCCTACTAAAGATTTTATTGAACAAAGATGAAGATAAATAACAAAACAATGCAGGCTGCTGCTGCTGCTCATGTTTGGGCCTGCAAGAGTCCCCCTTCTTTGTTTTATTTTGTTTCGTGTAGTCTTCTTTTATGAATACATTAAAAGAAATGTTTATCTTTATATTAACATCGAGAAACAGTGAAAGTTACAACGACGTGCCATGAACATGACACATTAGAAGGATACAGTTATACAATCAGATTTGTCCTCCCATGCAGAAAGAGATTAAGAGCTACCTAGCCATCACTAGCGATCAGGCGCACTTGGTTTCCTAGCGCCTCGCCTGCTCTCCTTGTGTATACGGGAAAAGCTTCTACGTTGCCTCATCAGCATGCCAGGGGTTGAGTTGGTCGATGAAGATATTGTCGTAGATGTTCTTGACTGGCGTACAAGGCTTCATCAGCCCGTCGAGCAACCCATCTGCTTCATCACCAGCACCTCACCTTGCTTAAAAGCCAAAACGCGTAAAAATGTCTGTGCGGCGATCCGCCTACTGCGTGTCAGCAACTTTGGCTGCGCTTGATCTTGTCGGTTAATTGCTTTAGCCCTTTTCCGGTAGAGCTCTTGCGCCCAGCAGCAGTTTGGAGAGGGGTGGCCACGTCCACGCCTAGGAGGGTGTTGCGCACCTCGGCATCCATAACGCCGGGCGCTGTCCCCCGGCCTCACGCTGACTTGTGAGGGGTGACATCCATGCTTGGGCGGATGGATAGGATAGTGATGCACGCCTTGCCATCGATGATGAACTGCTGTCTAGCTTCCTCGCGGCGGCATGAGTCGTGGCTGATGCCCCTGCTATCAAGCGACGACCGTGGAGGTGAGCCCAACGTCCATTGAGCAGCCAGCCTTGGCTAGATAATAGATGTCTGTCTACCTGTGATGGTACCACTTCTAGAAATGCGGTCGGCGGCAGGGCAGGCGGCTCCTAGGTGCTGGCGAGCACCTCTAGAGGTGGGTCCTCTAGCATTGGATCGACGACTCATGCTAGTCCCACCATTATGTGGCTAGAGAGAGAGTAGAGACCATGGAGTGCTGCGAGACTCCGATCCGACCGTCTGACTCTGAGAGCATCCGCGATCGGGGCCCAGATCGAGCGAGATCGCAGCCGCGCAGTCCAAGCTCAGGCCGGGCGGCTGGCCTCGGCGAGGGGATGAACATGCTCACGTAAACTGAACCAGAAGAACTATTATTGTTGCCGGCCCAAAATAAAAGTCTTCTGGCCCAAACAGAGCGGCGGCAGATTAATCCCTTCCTTTTGTTTTAGTGCCAAATTGTCCGTCCAATCCCTTTGCACGATCTAATAAACTGCGACTGTGAGACTCTGTGCACGCGTGGCAAGCGCGTAGAGCAATTACCTTACAAGAATACATAATTCCTGATCAAATTCCTGCCTCCGACCGGTTCGAGAACCACTGTTGTCGGCTTGGCACCACAGGCGTACGACATGTGCGTCCAGCTTTTTATTTTTTTTATTATATTATTTATTTTTGTTTTTATCATCTCATCTCATCATCATCATCATCATCACACTATAAAAGAGTGAGTTTTTTTGTTAGGGGCTATCCCTCTATAATAACCGTTCGATCTAGATGTCGTCTTACGTGAGCCTTCCAACATCTAAGATCTTACTCTCCCTCTTTAATTGCCGTTCGATCTCGACATCTTGTTATATGAGCCATTTATCTACTAGATCTTACATGGTTGTACAACCTCTCACATGTAACCATAACAACATGGACACGTTACATCACCGCAGCACCAGCAGAGTCACAGATCTGCCAAGACTACATGTGTGCGTGTGCGGCGTCCGACATCCGTCCCCTGTCGATGCCGGCTGCTGCCGGTGCCGGTCTAGCGCACAGCACGGAGCATGCGACTGCTACTCGAGCATCACACTATAAAAAAGTGAGTTTTTTATTAGAGATTGTCCCTCTATAATAACCGTTCGATCTAGACATCGGACGTCCGACGATGTCATGACGACGAGAGGCCGGGCAGCTAGCCTGCTTCGGAGTCGACGTCGATTATAGAATCGCGTGGAGTCGCAGATAGACGGTCAGGTTTGCTGCTGACTCACCGTTGCCACACTTCTAAATCAAGTATATTTTATTTCTAAAACATCTCGTATGCATAATTATTTATCAATAATTGTTTGTGTATCAGCGGTCAGGTTTGTTGCCGACTCGCCATTGCCGCACTTCTGAATCAAGTATTTTATTTCTAAAAACATCTTGCACGCATAATTACTCCTTCCATTCCAAAAAGCATGTAAATCTCATTTTTCAAAGAGTCAAAGATTTTTAATTTTGACCAAATATAATTTAAAAAGTATTGATGTTTATAATATGTAATAAGCATCGTTAGATTCGTCATGGAGTATATTCGTAATAAACTTTATTGGACATCTAGATATAGATAATATTTTCTATAAATTTAGTTAAAGTTAAAGATTCTTTGACTTCTCGAGAAAAATAAGATTTGCAAGATTTTTAAGATGAAGAGAGTATTTATCAATAATTGTTTGTGTATCAGGACAATAATCATATCAGCTATTGGTTTGCAGTTTATCCGACATTAGTATTATAAGATTATTATTATCATAATTTATCATCGTTTCTAGCTTCATTTTTAAATTTAAGGCTTAGTATAATATTTAATGCATGTGGTTTTTCTTATCAAACTAGAATACGATTTTTACCGAATTACATAAGAATACTTTTTGTGCGACATATCCTGTGATAAAATTCTAGATCGATCCGCTACTACCTCTCGGTACTGAGTTCTTCTGGATATTGCTTGGCTTCTGCAATGGCTTCAGCTATGTGGCACGCCGTGCTTATGCGCTCCTGTCGTCCTGGAAGAGGGCGCATCGTCTTCTACTACAGTAACAGTATTGGAAGTATGGAACAAAGCGTGAGGAAACAAATAGCATGAGGGCTGGTCTGGCCCTATTTCTCTTTATGAGCTGATTATATGTTCTGGTGTACTATACAAAATCAGGTGCACGTGCGCAGCAGTCTTGAGGTGCATGCTGCTGCTTCATTAGTGCACACAGAGGAGTGCACCAACTCAGATAAAAAAGGTATTGGAGAAATTAATTTTATTTAAAACACATTTAGATAAGCATCGCCTGGTAGAAGATGGGAGGGTAGGTTTGAACTGTAAGTTGCACTCTACATTTTCATTGTACCTTGGTACAATTTGGGTAAAATAAACACCTTTGACAACTATTGTGAGTATAATAATTCAATTTTATGTACTCAATTTTAAAATTTCTGGAGAACTGAGAAAACAAGTGAAATTATTATCTGGGGTTTAAATAAATGAATGTTTATGTAAACTTTTTATGTAAGTTTCAGTCAAACCATATTATCTTTATAATTAATGGTCAATGAAAGACCTGGATGTGTCCTTTTCATAACTTCTAATAGAAATATGAGCTACTCTCATATAATTCATGTGTACAATTATGTGTTAGTGACTCATTTTTTTCTTAAAAACGTGTAAGTTTCCTTGGCTGAGGAGATGAAAGGGGGTGGATGAAAATTTGTTGCCGCGCGCTAGCCTACCACCCATTTTAATCACTCTATCACTCTACTAATACACCAACTTTTCTTTTCTACAGCCACACACACAAACGTCCCCCGCTGAGAAGCCTTCCCTTCATCCACCCACAAAATTATTTTAAAAAACCAACACAATTAAAATGGATAGCCCAGATTTAATTTCATACATTCTCTCTTTTTACTCATTCACATCGGACGGCTCAGATCAAAAGTGTCACGCCTCACCCCCACCCGCACCTAGCTCCCCACGTCGACACCAACGCCCACGCCCACAGTTCGATTCCTCATTCTGGTTGCCTTTTTTTCTAATAATTTCGCTCCACCGTCCAGACTCCGCCCAAGCCGGCAACGGCGTCTCCATCTCCTTCTCCAAGTCCGGCGGATAGCTAGGGATTCGGCGACTGTGCCCGGCAGGGAGCCGTGCGCCGTCCAGTGGGGCGCCGCCGTGACGCCCTTCACCTCCGCCGCCGGCGGGCACCGTGTCTGACGCTGCGAGCATTGCTATGGGCCATTGGTGGGCAATGGGCATCGGATGTGGCGGCGCAGTCTAAGATGTGGCAGCGACGAGGGTCCGAGATGCAGCAGCCGAATCCATTCCGTCCCACCTCGCCGTCGCTCTCTCCGCACTTGTATACGAAGGCCCCTCCTCCTCCCGTGGCGGTGGCACCACCATCAGTCGTACCACGAGCAGTCACTTCCCCCGAGTTGTTGATGGCAGCTCCCATCCCTAGCCCATGGTGGATTTGGTGGCCGCGGTACCCCATTCTCCACCAGCAGTGACACTGAGGACTCCGTATCCAGCCTCCAGGCGATGGCTCGCCGTTTGGCCAAGCGCGGGCTGCCAGTGGTGCCTGGCGACTGCCTGGACATCTACTTGAGCATTAGTCTGATTGCAGCTTCTTGAATATTGAACCAAGCATGGAGGTGACTGTGTACAGATACAGATGATTTCTTTTTTGTAACTTACATGCAACAGCTTCGTGCTATATAATTGAGATCCTTGATGCCTTCATGGAGTATGTGATTTATGCTGCCCTCCCTCTCTCAGGCTTCCCTTGATTCTCATCTCTGAACCCCATGTGAAGTAGTTTTTTTATGGATGCATGGTAGTAATTAGGTGCAAAATTTAGTGGTATTTGTAAATTGTAATTAGCCTCCCAGATCACTACTGTCTACGGTCTCAGCTGTTTCAAGGTGCTTTACTTGTGCCTTTGCATCTCTGCTTCATCTAAGGTACGAGCAAATTTTATGAAGAATAATAAATCAATAGAATGTTTCCTAAAGAAATCGATAGAATGGCCATTAATAAGCCTATCAGTGCAAGGCCCATTTGATCTATTTGAACTCATTAGAAATGAAAGCAGTTAACACACATAGCAACGTCAATAATCTGCATACATACTGTTGTTGCTCGACTTTTTCCTATATCTTCATACAGGTTATTGTCTAGGAAATGTTTATTGTGGCAATGCTGTTCAGGTTGTGATGTCGTCCTCTCTCTGTCAATCCCTTCTTTCCGCATGTGTGCCCACAATCCCTTCTTTCCGCATGTGTGCCCACTTCCGTTCATTTCTTTGGTATTAATTGTTGCTTACTGCACTCATGGGCTTGCCGAGGGACTTGCCGGAGACACTGAGACAGGAATTGGATCGTAAACATTGTCCTCTGATGGGGACCTCCAATGTTTTTGTTGTTTCTGTGATAAGCAGCTCGTTTCATAGATATTATTACAGGAGCCTGGCTTGTCATAATATTATTATAGCTACTAGATATGTTTGTCAGATCTTCATGGTTCAAGCAAAAAGTTATCTTCCCTCAATGTCTGTAATCGATTGATTTTCTATTTTTTTGCCTACCATCAAGTCATACAGTAATATGAGTGGGAGGCCAATATACATGGTTTCATTTTTCTCTTTGTGTAGTTTTGTTTATATCTAATATTTCAGATACCATGGGAAATAGAGATGCAAGCAGTGAAGGGATCGGCAGAGAAGAAAAGAAAACTGTAAGGACGGTGTGTGCAACAAGTCTGCAAATCACTTCTTTTTTGTTTCAAAACTAAGAAACTAAGACATGTATGTCAGTATATGACGAGTACATAGAGGTATTTTGTTTTCATAAATATATGATTATCAATGTTCCTATTGGAGAGATTTTAATGTTGTAAGATCTTTTATGATTTATTTTAGTTTTACGAACCACAAGAGACTTAAGAGACTATTTATTTTAGTTTTATGATTTATATTTTTTAAACACCACCGTAACGTTAGCACGGGCAATATACTAGTGTTTACTAATTACTGAAACTAATCATTTATTACAGGTTGGAAGAAAGAGAGAAAAAAAGAGAAAAAGAAGAGGCTGTGTACACGTGGTGGTTCCATGTAGGTTGACCTCCCTTAGAATATTACAAAATTAGTATTGGTCCTTAATCTTAATTTTTCTAAAATTTATGATTTATGATTTACTCATATTCAGAGTGTTATTCAGTTGGTATTTTTCAATGTTTAGCTCATGCAAAACAATATTAAGGATACTAGATTATTCAGGATCAGGAACGATGTAATTAACAATTCTATGCATTGAATTATGGTTTTATATATTGTTGATCTAAAAAAGGTCTTATATATGATATAGAATCTGTCTTTTGAATAAAATGTTCAATCATCACTAAAAACTGTTTATCAAACACGTGCGTATCGCACATGCATGTCCACTAGTAGTTACAAAATTGAGAGAATATTCTTGATCAAATATTACGGTATATTTTATTTTTCTCTTAGTTCAGAAGATATCTTCTGCGACACAAACCGTTACTAGTAACTATGGAACTACAGTAACTGCAACCACTTACTTTACTACCATAAAAATACATTTTCAGATGCAGATATTTATCTTTTATTTACAAAGGAAGGTAGACCGACCTTGGACTTGCTTGATGCACCTGTATTCATCTTATTAATCTCTTGTGTTCAAGTGGACTGAGGTGGAAATTTATTAATTTTCCACCCAATCTATGCCAATACATATGGTTCCATGTGGATACAAGCACGTGTAAACAAAGCCTTGATGGTGTTAATTGATAATTAATAAAAATGGACATCTCAAGTTGTCTTTCTTAATACTATTGATGAGACACGGCCACCTCTATACTATACATTAAATTATAATTAGGTATAGGATGTTATTGTTTATATTAATATTTTGTAATCATGTATTGAATATTTTGACTTCTAAATGATCTTAAATAATAAAGTTTGAACTACAACTTTTTTATCTTGTCAAGCACTACAACTTTGGTATAGGGAGTGTCTCTGTCGGAGATTGTTCGAAATTTCAAATATGACAACTAAATACAAATATTTGAGACTAAAAGATTTCAAATAAACAACTTGTTGACTACAGTTGTATATCATGTCGATCACTAAAAATATGGTACTCCTCTCTGTCCCTAAAAAGCTTCCAACTTTTAAAGTTGTCTTAAGTCAAAAATTTTAAACTTTGACTGAACTTCTAGAAAATAATACTAAGATTTATGATATCAAGTTAGCACCATAAGATCTACATATGATATGTTTTCATAAAATACTCATTTTATGTCATAGATATTGATACTCTTTTCTATAAAATTAGTCAAATTTAAAAATATTTGACTAGTACGGATTCTAAGAGTTGAACCTTTTAGGGATAGAGGGAGTATTGACTAAGTCAACATTCAGCATCGTTTAGAAATATTAAAGTTGAATTTGAAAACATAAGAATTTCAAATATATATTTACAACTCTAAATGACTTAAACTAAAAAATGTTAACTATAAAGTGAATCATATTAATCTGTTTGTAGAAATGAAGGTTGGTACTATTTTCTATAAATATGATCAAACTTAAGAATGTATGTTTGACTCATCTAAAACCTATAATTTCATTCATTTTAGGACGGAGGATAGAGGGAATACTCTCATTTTCAAAAGTGGCATGATTTTGGGATTATCTATGCATGTCTTTTTAAGGAAAAAAAGAATCCTTTATTTTGGTCTCTGCAAGTTGCACCCAACCATTATTATTGCGAAGTTCCAGCCACCGGCTGATGAAGAGAAGCTTCAAAAATCACAAAAGTGGGGACATGGAATAAAATTAATGGCAATAGAATAAAAGTGGAGATCCAATATACGAATCCTTCTAGACTCGTGATACCAGTTGTAACACACGTGGCGGGGAAGGTGGATTGGACCTGGTAGCTAGATCAGAGTAGGAAGAGGAGGGGAGGGGTGGTGCACGACCATAGGGGGCGGCAGCCCGGCGGCTGGCGACAGTGTGCAGCAGGGCGGCGGCTTGCGATAGTGTGCAGCAGGGCGGCGGCATGGTGAGGGCACCGGCTCAGGGGGAGAGGGAGAGAGAGTGGGAGAACTGGAGAGCTGGAATACGAGAGCTTTCGTCCAATTACTTTCTTAATCTGATCCAGATACAAACTCCCTGTATTTATAGTCTCGATTAGACTTAGCCTCTAAAGCAGCCTTTGACTTAACTCCTAAGTAATCTCCGAAGATTCTTATAATAGATGGATTCTCCTTTCCTAAACAATTCTCAACTTTCTAATTTATTTAATGATTCTAAAATAACTAATACTTAGATATGGTAGTTGCGGATGACACGGAAGGAAGGTGGCGGCGGCGGCAGCGCCGCCGCCCTGCTCCTTAGCACTCGTGCCCCTTAGGGCGGGCCGCGAGACCCCCTAGAGCAGTTGCAAGCGCAGCGGCGCCCCCTTCTTGGCTCAGCAGGTCAGCAGACCTGTTTATTGAGACGTGTGTCACTGTCTATATTAGAGGTGTGACATACAGTGTCTATCGATTGATTTCAAAATATTACAATGTTTTTATTCTTCTCTTAGCTCAGAAAAATTTTGTTACGACAAAACCAACTAGTACACCCGAAGTGGTTTTAACCACGGAATTACTACCATGAAAAGAATTTTCAGATTCAGGCATTTGTTTTTAGTTTATGGAGGCAGATAGGCCGACTACCTTATGGCCATTTGCATACACTCGTATCTATCGTATTGAAGTGGATTGAGATAAAAATTATTAGTGAATTTTTCACCTTAATCCATATCAATACATGTGACTAGTAGGATGTCCCGTGCGTTGCTGTGGGTATGAAATATAAATGTAAGGAGTTTATAATAATTGAAACTATAAAATTAATAGATACATATATGGATGTAGTAGGTCAATTGCGGAGGTTATATCTATTGACATATATGATATAGATTATTTGAACTGAGCATCACCCAAATCTCATCTATCTGAAACCCCGCTCCTACTATACCTGAGGGTCATCCCCCCTCTTAAAATTTTAGGAGTTTTTCTTTATAAAATTATACATGTTTTGGAGGACCACATGTAATCCATGTGATATACAGTTTTGCTAGATTTTTACTTAAAAACAATTTAAATTTTAAAGTTATCAAAATATATCCATGTGGGGTCTTGTTTTGAAGAATTTATTGCGAGAAACACCATAGTGCAATTGAACATGTAATCCATGTGATATTGAAAAGATCTTGATGTCGCTAAGATGACCTAGAGGGGGTGAATAGGCCTGTCAATACAGCTGTTAAAGACTGGAGCAGCACTGCTGCTCCCTCGAGCAGCACTGCTGCTCTGACAGACAATTGACCTCATGAGCTCACAATTCAAAAACTGCTCAAGAGAAATTAGATCGGGTAAATTACTGAGCTTCCTAAGGCAGTGTTGAACCTATTCCACCACTTGAATCAAGTCGGAAGCTTATGCACAAGTAGATCGAGACCAAACCCTAGAAATCACCAACAAACAAGTAGAGAGCAATGCAAAGCAAGAACACACGAGAGACAAGGTATTTATCCCGTGGTTCAGCTCGCCACCAAGGCTTGCCTATGTCCACGTTGTTGAGGAAGCCACAAAAGACATAGGCTCACCACCAAGGTTTGTCCTTCCCTCGTTCTCAAATCAAGAGAGTGAACTCTTGAAGTGAGGGGTGATTTCTTAGCTGCAATGGTTAGTTACAAACCTCCCTAGGCTGCCACACAAGTTGGCAAGCTCAAGGGCAATGCTCTAGCCGGCAAGGAGCAAAGCTGCAAGAGTAATAGATACTGTCCACCGGCTTGAACGCGAACCAAGTGCTTTGGAATATGAAGAATAGTTTGGGAAACTCTCTAATGCAGTTTTGAGGCTCAATCTCTCATGGATTTGCAAGGAAATCAAAGGGAGAAGCTTGAGGGGCCCCAATGGAGTGAGAGAGGGAGAGGGAGAGCTTCTGTGGTCGCACTTGGAAGGGAATGGTCGGGGTTACCGTTGGAGAGGGCAGAGGGGCAAAGGAAATACCCCTTTGCGGCCAATGGTCACTTAAGTCGTAGCACTGCTGCTCTGCCACAGACAGCTCAAAACAAAGAATGAAAAGCTTGTTGTCTTGGCTGGGTTTTGAGGATGTCTTGGTGGGTATATTTAGCACTTGGTTGCACATTTAAACTTGTGCATTGCATCCCCCTTTATAACACGGCTTTGCCTAAACTCAAATTCAAAATATTAAAGAATGTAAACTCTTTGAGCTAGTTGCCACTTCCTTATGCAACTTGGGTTCCACCATAACTTATGTCGTCCTCTTTGTCTCATCTCTTTCAGCAAATCTTTGATCAAGTGACTTGAACCATTTCCATACATATGAGCTTAGCTTGTGGCTTCAAGTCACTTCCATTAATGATTTGATCCTCAACACAATATGACTTCTCATAGCTTGATTAGTACCTCGACTCAATGCAAGTACTCTCTTCTTCACCTTAGCCATGGTACCTCGGTCCTCAAGCCATCGCTTGACCTTCACCTTCGCTTAGTCCCTCAAAGCCCTTTCCTTGCTATCTTCACCTTATCAAGCCACACTCAAGTTACACCATATTAAGTATCCATTGAAAACTATTTCTTCAATATTGTGATCCTTACTTGAATATCTTCTAGATATGAATATTAAGATCAATCAAGCTTCATCTTGACTCACATAGAGACATATATGGATCAACATCAATATTATCAAGCCAATTTACGATTCCTCAAATCCTCTTTATTTTGGCTTAAAACTCCTAATACTCACTTCAATCTCTTTCTTCACATCTCTAGCTTGATCATATAAATGCAAAGTGACTTTCCAAATCTTTATCCATACAAGCAAACCAATGTAAAGACCGACATATATCCAATATGAATTGTGTTCTTTGCCATTTCTGCTTTGCTTGGCATTTCCTCACTTATGCATTCTTGATTCATTCTTCATCCTTGATCAAAGCTAGTCCACTATCAAACTCTTCTTCTCCATGTAAAGTAAGACATTATAGAGACCAATCTAAAATCATCAACTCATGTTTCATTTCTTATGTGCTAAATATGCTTGCTTTCACATGATGCTATGATATCCCACAACATAGAAGCCTTTTCATCAATTCCATTTAGGTCGTTGTATTTTGCTTGAACTAGATTGTTTCTATGATCTTCTAATACAACAATACATAACTTTGGCCTTCAAGTCAACACTATGTGGAATACCATCAAGTTTGCCTTAGTTGAACCTTTGATACACATCTTGTTGTGTAACATTCATGTATATGTAATATGGTTGATTTCCTGCTCAACACTTAGCAACCTTATTATACCTTTAATTGAGTTGTCATTCAATTCACCAAAAACCACTAAGGGCTAGATGCACTTACAGATATGCAGTTTTGCTAGATTTTTGCGTACAAATAGGTTTTTGCTTAGAAACGGTTTAAATTTTTATAAAAAATTAATCAAAATATATCCATATGGGGTCTTGTTTTGAAGAGTTTATTGTGAGGAACACCATGGTGCAATTGGATTTTAATTACGATACTTGGTTTAGGTTGCTAAGACGTTTTTCTATTTCAAAAGAAATAGCTAGTAGGAGATAAATGAGGCTTAGTGGATGTAACTGATTTGATGACGTCACATGAAATCACTTTTCAGGATTGGACCAATCGAGGCCGAGAGAATTCGTTAGTGGAGGTTAAGATTATAAGAGTGATAGATTTGAGGCGATATGAGTATACCTAAACAAAACCTTGACAGAGTGTTAGTCATAGATTAATAGAAACAGATATCTTAAGTTACTTATCTACCACTGACGTATGCATGGGTCTCTACACTATAAATTAAATTATTATTAGGTGTCTTGTATTGAATATTTTAACCTCTAAATAATCTCAAATAAAAAGGTTTCAATTAGAAAAATTACATCTTGTCAAGCACTACAACTTGGTATATGGGTCTCTACCCCGAGATTTTCAAAAATTCGAACTTCAAACATTTGAGACTCTAAAAGATTTAAAATAAAAAACTTTTCAACTAGGAAATTGAATATTTATCACTACGAATATGGTGTTGACTATGCCAACGTTCACCATTGTCTAGAAACCTTACATTTTTGAATTCAAAGTATAAGGATTTTAAACACATATTTAGGACTCTAAATAATTTGAAATCAAAAAATTATCAACTAAAAATTATAAATCGCATAACCAATTTATAGATACAAATGTTCAAACTCTTTTTATAAATTTGATCAAATTTAAGAAAGTCTGACTTATCTAAAACCTAGAAATTATTTTTTTTTTTTGGTACAGAGGGAGTACTCTCATTTTTAAAGCTACATTCTTCAAGGGTTTAGTTGTACTTATGGTTTTGTAGGAAAAAGAATTCATTATTTTGGCCTCCACAAAACTTTTGCACCTTAACCTTACAAAGTTCCATCCACCGATTGATGAAGAGAAGTTCTTAAAAAACACAGGTGGAGTGACCAAATAAAATTAATGGCAAATTACACAAAACCCTCCTAAGAGACAGACACCTATGTTCGGTGGATATCTCCATTGTAATCTCCATCTCTTGACATGCCTTTTTCAAACTAGAACCGCGTCGGTTACTATAAAAATAACTTGTAAACAATAGTCACTTTTTTTTTCAAAGCCAACGTCATTTCCTGTCTACCACATAGACTAAAAGATCACACTTACTCCAACTCGAATTTAAGATTCTAGCTTTACTTGTTGTAACCATGTAAAAAAAAAATATCGTATTTGTTGGTAGTTGCAAGCCAAAAGCTATATTAATAATCCTCAAAACAAATTGTCTATTACCCTCCACTTTTATTTTAGGAGATTGTCTTTTGTTAAAATTACCCTAACAAAATAAATATCTTGACTTTAGAGGTATATTGATTATGACGCTTTATTTAAAGGCATATCCATTTGATTACTGCTCATTGTGAATGTATGCCTTAGCTACTAGATTTGATTTTCACAAAAAAAAAAAAAAAAAAAAAAAAATCCCGTTCACATATTCACAAAACAAATTTTTACTTCATGCAAAAATATTCTGTGAATGTTTGGCATCCTTTCAAATTTATACATGAGATATACCCGAACATTAAATAGAAATTTATTCTTCAATTTGTTTTTGTTTCCATCACCGACGCACGGGAGTACGGGACACCACGGAGCAGTCGAGCGAGATCGCGGCCGTGCAGTCAGAGCTCCGGGCCGGGCTGGCCTCGGCGACGGGATGAACATGGCAACAGGCTAACGTAAACTGGAATGGACGAACTGTTGCCGGCCCAAAACACAAGTCTGGCCCAAACAGCGCGGCGGTAGATTAATAATCCCTTCCCTTTTTATTTAGTGCCACATTGTCCGTCCAATCCACAATGCGCGAACTAATAAATTGCGATTGTGATAGTCGGAGCACGCGTGGCAAGTGCGTAGAGTAATTACCAACATGAATAGATAATTCCTGATGCAAATTGCAGCCACCGGCCACTGTGTCGGCTCTGGCACCACAGGCGTACGACATGTGCGTCTAGCTTTTTAAAATTTTTTACATATTATTTATTTTTGTTTTTATAGTTACAAAATTGAGAGAATATTCTTGATCAAATATTACGGTATTTTTATTCTTCTCTTAGTTCAGAAGATATCTTCTGCGACACAAACCGTTACTAGTAACTACGGAACTACAGTGATTGCAGCCACTGAATTTGCTACCATAAAAATACAGTTTCAGATGCAGATATTTATCTTTCAGGTGTAAACAAAGCCTTGATGGTGTTAATTGATAATTAATAAAAATGCACATCTCAAGTTGTCTTTCTTAATACTATTGAGACACGTCCACCTCTATACTATACACTAAATTATATTTAGGTATAGGATGTTATTGTTTATATTAATATTTGGTAATCATGTATTGAATATTTTGACTTCTATATGATCTCAAATAGAAAAGTGTTAACTACAAATTTTTTTGTCTTGTCAAGCACTGCAACTTTGGTATAGAGGCTGTCTCCGTTGTAGACTGTTTGAAATTTCAAATATGACAGCTAAAAAAAAAGTATTTGAGACTAAAAGATTTTGAATAAACAACTTGTCAACTACAGTTGTATATCATATCGATCACTAAAAATATGGTATTGGCTAAGTCAACATTCAGCATCATTTAGAATATTAAAGTTGAATTTGAAAACATAAGAATTTCAAACATATATTTATGACTTTAAATGACTTTAACTAAAAAATATTAAATCTAAAACCTATAATTGCATTCATTTTAAGACAGAGGATAGAGGGAATACTCTCAATTTTAAAAGTAGCATGATTTGGGGGTTTATCTATGCATGTGTTTTTTTTAAGGAAAATAATCCTTTATTTTGGCCTCTGCAAGTGGCACCCAACCATTATTATTACGGTTCAGCCTCCGGCTTATGAAGAGAAGCTTCAAAAACCACAAAAGTGGAGACATGGAATAAAACTAATGGCAAACTAAAGACAAAACCTCCTAAGAGACATGCACTTATTGTCATAATCTACATCACTTAGCATGTCTTTTTTCAAATTGGGTTGAGTGGCCTCCTTCCAAAGTAATTAGGTAAGTACCAGAACCGTGTCTAGTAAATCACCATGAAAATAACTTATAAATAAGAGTGCAACACCTTTTTTTGTGAAAGTTAACATCATTTCTAGTCAACCACATGGAATATTTCGGGTTTGGGCGGTGAGTGCTGTTCCATTCTCCCACAAAAAAGAAAAGTGAACAAATTATAAGCATTGCTTTGCTCTGTTTAATATCATCAAGTCAGAAAATTGTAGGTGGTGGAAATATTTTAAATATATTAGTAGCAGCATTTCGATATATTAAAAAAGAAAAAATAGTCTTTCCCATCAATAAAAAAAAGTAAAATAGAACTATTCAAGTCCTTTCCCTTTCCTTAGGCCACGTAAGCCCAGATTGGGCCAACCAATGGTAGTTGGCCCATGGGCCACCAGGCCCCATGTGCGTTGGTTGGCTTGGTCGTGGCGTGCTCGGACTATCCGCAATGCAAGCATACCGTAAAAGCATCCACTACTGCTCCATGTCAACATTTAACGTAAAAAACACCCGCACTGGAGTCCGCCAAGTCTTCCTGTACCTCCATCCATGCGCCATATCTAACGATTTGCCGCTCATGCGCTACTGCATGCGCGGGCCCCTCCCTGCTGCTGGCAGGCGCAAGATGGGAGAGATGAGATAGTGCATGCGTGGGCCCTATTGTTGTTTTAAACTAAAACATTGTTATAACTCACAAACCAAAAGTCCAAATTAAATTCCGTTTACACCATTAAATTCGTTTTAATAAATCCTTCAAAACAAGATGTCACATAGATATATTTAGATAAAGTGACAAATGGGCCCCATAGTAGATAGAGGATGATATAAAGAATGGATGGGTGCGGGAGAAAGTGATATAAAGTAGAGAATCTTGATGACCAGGATGTATAAAGTATAAAAATAGAGGATGATGAGTGCGGATAGCCTCAAGCCGCTAGCCTGGCTAACGGGCCTGAGCCGCTGGACCTAGAAGAACCAGCGGTTGCAGGTGTTGCTGGGCCAGGCCAGGGCAGCTGGCATTTAGGCCCAAGTAGACCAAGCATGCACGCCGGTTTAGTACCATTTTTTTTGTGTGGAATCTGTATTTAGTACCACATTGTCTGTGAAACTCAAAGTTGACTAGCTGATAAACTAATACATCCATCCTTGTCTCACCGCGTGGTAGATGCGGAGAGCAACACTCATATGAACAAAATTCGGATGATGATTAACACACTACATTGTGTGTATAGCTGTTTTTTTTTTATTTTGCTATACACCAACTACTGTAAGATTAAATACAGATAAATATACACTTTTATATTTTGCTATATACCAACTATTGTAGAATGTAAATACAAATACGTAGTATAAGTTTATAATACGGACCGAAAATGAGTAAAAATACGAGCCTATCGTTTCATATATGTAACAAATATAATATAAATAATATATAATTTCTATTAAACGGGAAGCTTCATAATTGTGAAAGTATATTTCGGAAGATTTGTATTATTGGTCTATATGAAATTTTAGATATTGATAGCAAAGTTAAGAAATTTGTCTAAAAACCAACCTAAGTGGACTTATATCGCTGCTGCCTCCTGCCAAGAAAAAGAAAATTTTCAAACATGAACCTACTACAGCCTAGTATCGGGTACACGGATTTTTTGTCTTTCAATCCACCAAAGAAGCCTGACTGCCTGATCACATGCTGTGCTCTTGCATTTGGTTTTGTGCTCTCCACTCTATTGATTCCGATCACATCGGCTTCTTGATCGACCAGTTAACAGCGGTACAGACACACATATGACTATATGAGCCATCAGAGAGGACAGAGATTCAGAGATAGCACAGCCACGCATCCTATCCAAGTATCCATTCTGCACACTGCATAATCGACACACAGATCACACTTATTTATGCAAACTCCCTTAATTACATACAATTCAATAACCGACATGTTAATGCGACAATATAACATATGGATTATACAACCGTGTAACACAAGCACGGCGCGCAGTTTGTGTTACATCTATATATTTGACAGTATATGATGTGGAGTATACTGAGCGCAGTGCACCTGACGACGAACACGAACAAAATGCTGTACTGAACCGACAAGAGGCCGGATCATGCATCTAACGCTTCTCTCTCGGGAAGCCCAGGAGTGCAAGGATGAGGGCGATGAAGCTGCCATTGATGAGCCCCCTCAAGATCTTCTGCTTCTCCGTCGTGTAGGGCGGGTACCTGGCGTTCGCCTCGCCACCAAAGCCGCGGATCAGGACCCCCTTCTTGTGGCTGAAGCAGTCGAAGCCGAACTTGCCGTGGTAGCACCCCATCCCGCTGTCGCCGACGCCGCCGAAGGGTATGTACGGGTTGGCGAGCTGGGTTTTCATGGAGTTGCAAATGATCAGGTCACTATGTTTTGCTTTTCCAGCTGTTCATTTTCATTTGAGAGAGTTTCAGGGGAAGAAGCTTACATGTAGCACGGTGTCGTTCACAAGCATCCCTCCTGCAGGGACGTTCGCCACAAACTCCTCTTGCAGCTTCTTGTTCTTGGTGAAAAGGTAGGCAGCGAGTGGCTTAGGCTTGGCGTTGATCAAGTCGAAGCTTTCCTCGATCTTTTCGACCTGGAAACACAATTCCAAAAAAGAGTCAGACCCTAATTGTAACAAGCATGTTCGACTGCAACATGAAAACATTACAGAAATTTATATGTAGCATCAACTTTTGTCCCCAAGCTAACATTTCAAAACCAACTTTTAAATTAAGACCACGTTTCGTGGCAACATTTAAACATTATGAAGGGGACACTGTTGTACTCCCATAACAGTAATCAGCAAGTACTTGACTTGAACGGCATTCCTATTGTGTTTTTGTACACGTGGTTTTTAGTTCTAAGCCCTTCAGAAGTAGGTTTCAGAGTCCTAATGGTGATAGCAACATTACCAGAGTAACACAAGTGCCCAAGCAGGGACTACTGCAGATTTACAGTTGTTCTATGAAGGCAGAGAAATATTACTGACCGTCACAATAGGAAGCAAGGGCCCGAATATTTCCGCCGTCATAATTGCTGAATCTTGGGGAACATCTAACAACAGCGTAGGAGCAATTTTTCTGTGACC
The DNA here is from genome assembly GCA_015844335.1 of Chrysopogon serrulatus. Classification (NCBI taxonomy): domain Eukaryota; kingdom Viridiplantae; phylum Streptophyta; class Magnoliopsida; order Poales; family Poaceae; genus Chrysopogon; species Chrysopogon serrulatus. The sequence continues at coordinate 26,489 of JADLZL010002922.1, read as the reverse complement.
CAAGAAAAACAATGTTAACATCTAAATCGAAGAACTTTCACTACTATATATCTGTACCTGCAAAAGTGTGATTAAAAATCCTTACAATTGCTCCTCATCAGCCTCGCCGCCGTACACAATCTTGTCAGCAACTCTTTTCTCTTCTATCAAACCTTGCAATCTCTTGAATTGCCTCGAATTCACAATACGAGACAAATCTGCTGATTGCATAGGATCCTCCCCGTAGAACCTTACCAAAACCTTTTTCAAAGAGGCCACCTGCCAACGATTTACATTACTTCATGGATCAGAAACTGGAAATTTAGTTTCTCGCTTTGTGCAAGAGATTCTTTGTCTGTAATGCTCATGGTTATCTATACCAGCTCTGGCGCAAATGATTTCGTTGTTATTATGTAATCTGGAGCAATGCATGCTTGGCCATTGTTGCATCCCCATTTGCCAACAACAATCCGCTTAACGGCAACCTACAATGAAAATATCAGTTATGTAACTCCAAGAAAAGGATAGTTTTTTTAAGAACATGATAGTTCACACAGAGATGCATTTACGTGAAGATCAACATTCGAATCCACAACAACAGGGGATTTCCCACCAAGCTCCAGAGCCACCGGGGTTAGATGCTTTGCGGCTGCTGCCATCACTATGCGTGCTACAGTACCATTACCTGGAAAAGTTCATCAAAAAACATATACAATTCAGAATCTCAAGAATAGCATACAGTTCAGTAAACATGGGCTTTTGGATTATATTAGCATAATCTCTGCCTCTATTTGTGTAACTGTGTGATGGCTACTGCCTGTACTATTGTACAAATGAACAGTGCATGTGTCATAGCAGCAGAGTCCGCAATGATCCTTATTCAATTGTATAAGAAACTAAAAGAATCACTGAGCCATGAAATTCAAATGTATTAAGAACTTGACCTGTGTAGAAGATCTTATCCCATCTCTGTTCCAAGAGTGCGGTTGTCTCTGGAACGGCTCCCTCCACAACTTTAATACAGGAGTTGTCAACATACTCGGGTAGCAGTTTTGCTAACAATGCCGAGGTAGCTGGAGCTATCTCTGATGGCTTCAGAACAAGGGCATTTCCAGCAGCGATTGCGCCAATGACTGGGTCAATAGAGAGTACTGCAATGGACAAGTACAGGGAATTAGCACTATTTCTTTTTTTCTTCTTAAACTATCAAGGAAAAGTCTACGAGGCCCAAAAAAAAATCTTCATGGCATGCACATATAGGAATAATACAAACACAACGTCAAAGCATGGTTGCTTCTAGTGGAATTTGTGTTGAAAACAAGCTGTGAATGAATGCTGAAATGTTGACTAGAAGCCAATTATGACTCGTGACGTGCCAGCAAGAAACTAGTGCGTTTGCGTGCAGCTTGCTTTGTGGAAAAGGAAAGATACTGAAATATCACATAATAATACAGCACACACACCCTCAAGCATGGGGAACGGAAGCATAAGAAATTCATGGCAGGATCTTCTAGGCTCCAACTCCATCACGCAACAACGAACTGCTTAATATAACTACCATATCCCGAAAGCTTTTGCAAGTGTTTTTTTTTTTAACGACCTAGAAGGCGACCCATCTATTTCTATCTCTATTTTTCTGAAAGAAATTTCTATTTTGATTTCTATTATTTTTTTGAAAAAAAATCAGAGATGGCCCAAACGGGCAAGTTAGGGTGGGTAAAAAAAATTTTACAGTTTAGAATCATCGACTTACTGAAAGGGTAGTTCCAGGCTGAGATGATGAGCACGACGCCGAGGGGCTCCGGCACGATTTGAGCAGACGACGGGAATGTAGTTATGGATGCAGGTACCTGAGCATCAATGAATTCCAAAAGGTGAGCTCCAGACCGGCGAAACAGTGACAGCAGGAGGAGAAATAAACATGTCTGCAATGCATGCAAGATGGACTTGCAGAGGTAGATATACAGTAGACACTGGAATAAATACCTTTTCGGGCTTCATCCAGTTCTTGAGCCTGTCGAGCGCAAACTTGCACGACGACTTGGTCAGCGATATCTGAGGAGGCACCAACAGCACAAAGCAAGCAACATGCGGTTCCCAGTTAGTCGTAGTACTAGCCAAGGCTGAAATTAATGTTGATGTGACTGGAACTGAGACCAAATCCAATCTCTCAGAAAACTATTTTTTGCTGCTACAGCACGGTACTAGTACGGTAAATTTTGCGGAACTGGAGGACGAGGCCCTGGAAGCAGCGCCATCAAGAACCAATTTTACACGCAAAGCAACCACCGCTTGCAGAGGAGTCCCTACAGCAGTTCAGGGCTTGCTCGTAGAGTAAAAAACTGGCTGAAAAGCACCCAGCTTTCCCAAAGCACGGTGACAAGGAAGAGAGTCCCCCAAAAAAAGGTTGTCGGAAGAAGAGGCCCCTCGTCATCCGAGACGAGGGGGAATCAGATTCACATCGGAATCCATGGTCTCGTCAGTCGAACATGTGCAGCAGCGGATTGGATTGGATGACGAACGGGGGAATGAATGGCCGAGAGAGAGAGAGAGGAGAGAGCGCGTGCAGGTCCAAGTCCAACAAACCCAGAGGAATCAAAAAGCATGAAGCAGAGTACATAGGAGGGAAGTCGTGGTAAGAGTGGCATGGTATCCCCAATCCCCTAATCTTGTTCTTGTCCCCACGAAGAAGAACAATCATCACTAAGCAGCAGCGCCCGGGGAACAGGAGGGAGGAATCATGGCGCGGCACGGCATGGGGAAAAAGCGATGTGATGTGAGGTAGGGAAAATAATCTTTTGTTTACCTCGTGGAGGTAGGACTCCATGTGCGGCTTGGCGAGGTCCTCGTGGAGCGCGGCGCTGATCTCGGCCTCCTTCTCGTCGATCATCCGGATGAGCCCCCGGAGCTGCTCCGCCCGCCACTCGGCCGACCGCGTCCGCCCCGTCGCGAAGCTCGCGCGCAGCTCCCGCACCGCCTCCTCCGCCATCCCTGCCTGCCTCTTTGCTCTCCTTCCTCCTCTGTCGTCAGATGTCGCGGTAACAGGAGAGCGCGCAGAGCAAGAGGTCGAAGGGAAGCAGACGGGGAGATGGGGGGGAGTCCGGTGAAGGTAGGAGCGACGACGCCTGCGGCGGGCGGCGGCGGCCGGCCGAATGCGTGTGTTTATATATAACAATAACAACAACAACACGCAGACAGACAGACACGCGCGCGCTCACCGGATTGCCCGAGGGATTGGATTGGATTGGACTGTTGGTTGGTTTGGTTTGAAAAGCTCGCTAATGTCTTGCGGGGCCGCGAGCGATCCCTTGTTGAGGTGGGACTTTTGCAGGGGAGGGGAGAAGATAATTGCCAGGAGGGAGAAGAGAAGACAGGAGAGAGAGAGAGACGAGACGAGACGAGAAGAGGTTAAACAGAAAAATCTAATCTTTTTTTTCAGTCTCCTCCACTAGCTGGTGGCTGGTGCTGGAGCTGGAGGCTGCCGGAGTGGTAGCGGTGGAAGGGAGGAGGGACTAGGGAGGGCCGGAGGGCTTGTGATGTCGTGTTGTGCGGTGGGATGCGGGCGATGGGATCATCTGTTTGGACTTTGGGAGATTTGCGGTTGATATTTTCGTCCCTCAACCTCATCGGTCTCCATCTGTGTGAGAGGATTGCTGCTGCTCCTACTACTGTACAATTGTAGAGGAGTGAAGGGGACGGACACCTCTCGTCGGAAGGAAAAAACGAGGGAGAGACATGGGGGGATGACGTGGGTTTCATGGCCGCCTGTAATGTAGTCACCCTTCTCGGTTTCGATGGCGATTTTGGTTGGTCTATTACATCTACTATAGTAGTAGATTGATATCCGTAATAATCACAATAAATAAACAAGACTAACAAGATGGTGGGAGACTGGGAGTGTGGGTGGATGTGGATTACTAATAAACATGGTAAGCTGGGGCGGCCTGCGTAATCGCGACATGCAGGCTCTCTGTTCCTGGTATGTAGAGGGCGGACGGCAGATCGGAGGCTCCCATCCGACGGTCCGCGACGCACACGCATCCGCCGCTCGGTTGCCGATCACCAGCCGGCCGCCGATCGCGCATGGACGGATCGCGAACTGAGTAGTAATACTTGTAGTAGTAGCAGCAGTAGAGTGAAATCCCTTTTTTTTTTTTTGCGCTTCTAGAAGGACGGACGGAAGGAATCATCAATGAGGACAGCAGCATCAGTCGAACAAGGTTCGTCGATGGCTAGTATAGGCCGATAGGGGTGACCTGCCACTGCCACCGCGCGCCGTGACGCCCCCCACCCGTGTGGCCGTGTGGCGTGCGTGACCTGAGCCGGCCGGGCCCCACTCCCCCCGCAACGGCCGCCCGCCGGATAGCCCACCCACGTGATCCGGCCCCGTCGCCGACCGCCGCGGTGGTCCGGTGCGGTGTGGACGGAATCTCACCGGAAAGGGAGGGGAAACTCTGGCTGGCGCCTGGTGACACAGTTCGTTAACGGTGGGCCCCAGACGGCGGAAGGAATCACGGTCACGGATGGGGTGCTGCTGCCCGACTGAGACTGGGAGAGTCAACGCCGGCGGCGGCTGGCTTCCCGCGAATCGACTCTTACCGTGTACCACCACGCCCCATCCCGCGCGACACGATACCAAACACACAACTTATTTTTCAACGGGACTTATTAATTATTTAAATAATAATTTTTCTCTTACAGCAAATTAGTCGGTTTATCTGATCGGTCAAACACTTCGATTCACACGCCACGTGGCGTTCGCCTCCGATCCGAGGCTGTTCGATAGGAGTATATGCTGCGGCAGCGGTTCGACCGTTTCTAAAATGGGTTTCCTCCCACAGAGAAACCTACGTACAATCTTGGCAACGGAAACAAATAACTTAATGAAGCCTAACGATCCCGGCACGTACTATAGTAATCAACAACGAGTATTCATGGAGCTTGCTGTCACGATCCCAACACACCAAATCACAGTAATAGGAGAACTGGTACAATCTGGGAGGAATAAGAGAGAATTTAGACTGGGTACAAAGAAAGATTCGAGAGGGAGGATAGCAAGAACAGCAAGAACAATTGCGGGGAGTCGGACCCGGAGGAGGAAGACGATGTCGTTTACGCTACGCTCGATGCCTCCGAAGTTGTCTCCCCTGTCTCTTGTAGTCCGGCATTCCTGGTATATGGGCCAAGGCCTGCCCATGAGCCCACACCTTTGCACAGTATTGCAGCCCACTGAGTCTAGTACCTGACATTCCCCACCTCTTAAAGTGCGGCTTGCCCCCAAGCCGCTGTCGTTAAGGCTACTGGGGTCCCAAATTAGCCTCATCAGCTTTTTAGAAGTGACCTTGGAGCTCAACTTACTCCCTTTCCAGCAGTTGTAGTCAATGAGAAGAAGTTGGTATGCCACCGAGAGATTGTCCACTACAAGCAATAGGTATGTTATGTCCTCTGCAATGGCTTCTTGATTATGCCCAGTCACTGAGGATTTACTACTACTCCATGGAAGTAGAGCACCCATGTCGACAACCAGATCAAAAGATAGTACATTCTGGACCACTGTTGTATGAAACAGATTGACATATTTCTGATCCAAATCATTTGCCAATTGTTGTATCACACTTGTCTTCTCATCAGTTGAACGATTCTCTAGACATTCAGCACTCTGAAAATACTTTAGCCTTAAGCCCAATGATCTAAGAACAGAATTTACTGTATCATTGCTATCACAACCAAGGTCTCCAATACCACCCAGTGGCTGTACCTGACACTTTATTTCTGATATTTCATTCACAGGCCAGAAATGCAAGGTGCTTGTAGAATCCCAATATGGTGTTGTATATATCATATCCAACTCATACCATTGAACGTGGATCTGAACTTGTAGCTGTATCTGGTACACACTCCAAGCTTTCTCCCTTGAACTTACAACAGCAAGACAAAAGCATCTGGACGGTAGCCACGGTGCCAGCAAAATCACAGCATGGTCACCATCCATGTATTTGCCACGATCAAACACTTGCCAGCCCATGGATTCCAGGGAAACAACCCATACTGCGAGCTGAGAGCTTCTGAAGAGTGGTCTGGGCTGAATTGCATCAATCTGTCTCAGAATGGGTGGCAGGCACGGTTGCGGCAGTTGAATGGTATTTAACTCCACTCTTTGTTTCTCATAAGAATTAGTGGCGCAACCCCACACCAGAACACCAAGCAAACGAACCGCATGAGAATTGGTGAGGTAGCTGCGGCAGACTATGGTCACTGTCTCTCTAAGCACAGAAATGGTTTTGGAAGGGGCTTGCGAACCAGTCAAGGTGGGGGCATCCCAGGCAGCATGGGATGTTGGAGTAGCAATGGACACAACTTCCTCGCTGCAGTCAGTCACAGCTGCGATCTCTTGGGACATCGTTGTGGCTACCAAAATCATGCTCATGCCTATCTCCATTGGCTTAAGGTGACTACATGACATTTCGTTGCTTGGATCAGACCCCAATGGCAGCTCTGATTTGAAGTTGAGTTCCATGGCACAATCATTGTTGGTGATGCTTCCATCTAGTCCCACTATCATGCACCCCGAAGACAGTTCTTTCTCTTTTGTTGGACTTGCCGTAGTGGTGACACACCTCGTCACATTGAACGGTTGCTCCGCAGCTAGCATGTTGGCAGCATTGGGTGATGAATGTGCCACTGAAACTGCAGTTGGCGACAGATGAGAGATGTTCATCACACAACAACCATCCCAGATGCAGCGGCCATGGAGAGCTTCAAAAGCTTGCACAGCATCATTGTACGATTGGAACGAGATCAGACCTTCTGCTTGAGTTGTTGCCAAAAATAATTGCACATTCTCGGCACCAAAAGGGTCAAACAGCTGATGCATCACTTCCAAGGATACAGGGTACAACATATTGCTCACCATGACATGAAGAACACTTGCTGCAGGCGCCTCCTGGTTGCTAGGCATTCCATCGAACACCTTTCTGGCACTAGGGAATGAAGTTGTAGCTACCCTTGAACTGTCCATGACCGAGGCCAACATGGAAGCGGGAGCTGGGGAAGCCGATGAATAGCCCCTCGAGGTGGAGGTGTCACCGGTAGCCGGGGGATGCGGGGGGCGTGTTCTTGGCGGCCACTTTGAGGGTGGCTGTTGGCTTGCCCGAATACTCGATGGAGACCAATGAGGACGCCACCATGGGGTGCGTCACACCGCCACCGTCCCGTTCCACATCGACCGGAGTCGGGAACGCAACGGGTGAACCCGGGCTGAAGTCGAGGATGGTGACCACATGGTGGTGGGCGGCACGGTCGCCGGCGTGGTCGTTGCGGACACCACGACGGTGGTGCGAGCCGACGGAGTCGTGGCCGAAGACGCCGCAGGTGTGGACAACGTGGCTGAGTTCGGGCGTCATCCAAGGGGTCGTGGACACGGCCAAGGACGCCGCCCGCGTGGCGACGCGGGCCGGCCGTCGCGACCGCCGTCGTCGGGCGAAGGTCACGGACGGCGTGGTCGTGCGGCAGGGGCGCGACCCGCCATGGCCAGCTTCTCCTCCGCATACGCCTCAACTCCGCCATCCTCTCGAGAAAGGGAGGCGATGCTTTGGCGGCAGTGAATCGGCGGTGGCGGACGGTGATGCGGATGCCGATGAAGCCATGGGAGCCGAAGGCTCAACTTGTCCTCACGAATTCGCCGAGCACAACGAACGAACAAATTTGGGGAAAAATTTAGGGTTCCCAAATTGAAGGCTCAATACCAATTGTCACGATCCTAACACACCAAATCACAAGAATAGGAGAACCGGTACAATCTGGGAGGAATAAGAGAGAATTTAGACTGGTACAAAGAAAGATTCGGAGGGAGGATAGCAAGAACAGCTGCGGGAGTCGGACCAGGAGGAGGAAGACGATGTCGTTTCGCTCGCTCGATGCCTCCGAAGTTGTCTCCCCGTCTCTTGTAGTCCGGCATTCCTGGTATATGGGCCAAGGCCTGCCCATGAGCCCACACCTTTGCACAGTATTGCAGCCCACTGAGTCTAGTACCTGACACTTGCTTCATTATTAGCCGTACCAACGTGTACTTGCATTGCACGTACCTACAAGGCTGGGGCACTTGGGTGGGGGTCCCATGCATCAATAAGTGAACTAGAACTCCTGAATGTTGTGGTGTCCGGCGCATGGCACCGTGATAAATTAATTTCGACGCCTGACCCTACCAGAGTACCAGAGGTGAAAGAACGAGCTGGCGTCGCACAAGTGCGCTCGGCCCCACTCCTCACACGTCCTCTTAAACAAATTAAACTGTCCACAACAGTAATGAGAGTTTCAACCCTTTAGCAACAACCACCCCCTAATAGTTCTAAAATCTGCAGATTAGTTATGTGTAGAAAACTTGAGAGTCGTTTAGCAAGGCTACGGGCTGCTCCGGCTCATCTACCGTTTAAAAAAAAAAAAACATTTCACTGTCCTTTTTGAAACTAACGGGATGGAGCACCAACGGAAGCTAGTGAAACTACTTTTCTTTTAGCTCCATATGTCATGCCTGTTTAGTTTTCCAGTTTTACTAAAACTTTTGGTTTTTTATCCCTCTTTGGATAAAAGGTAGTAAAACTTGGACTTGTAAGCTTTTGACATTTGGGACCCAAGAGGTCCAAAAGTGTGGCAGAACCTTCTAAATTATATGGCCCACAAGTACTGACATTGTCCTTAAGACCTCTGTCGGCCCGTGGTGTGCACCACATAACCTAGAATGTTCCGTCGGGTGGATCCCCATATAAACCACGTTTCCTCCGGGATCGATACTTACGAGAGACATCACGGTATTACAACAGGTTTTCATACAAAATACCGTAGAGTAGCGGAAGACTTACAATAACTTAATTTACAAAACTTTTGTCAAACTTATACAAACATAGTAGCATTATTACAAAAACAAATGAAGTATCATTACTTAACTTTATTACAAACCACACAACGAAAGTGCCCTGCCCAGAGGCCACTCAACTTATTCATCAGCAGACTCTTCCTCGATCACCGTCATGCAACAAGGGCCGTAGCACACTTGTTCACACGGTTCACCTGCAACAGGGGTTTAACAAACCCTGAGTACAAAAAGTACTCCGCAAGACTTACCCGACCAAAAAAAAATTGGGGAGAAGACTCAGGAATGCTGGCTAGTGGGAATCAAGGTAAGGCTTTAGCAAGATCAAATGACACATTTGCAAAAGAGACTAAGCCAATCCTTACTTTACTACATCAATCACTTGTCAACCATGTTTCGGATTCAAAACTTTCCATTCTCACACTTTCATCATTATTACGATGCCGGGACTCGGATCACAGCTCCCATATCGTGGAGCACACGACGATTCGAATCGCTTTATATACCCAGCTGGGGCTTCCTAGCCACACGATGTATGCAGGACCGAACATCTTACATACATCAACTCACGCTTGCATTTCTCCAGACCAGAACGGGTCCTAGCCACAAGAGTACAAGACACCATCTCCCTACGCCGTCGGTCCACAACCGCCGACGGGTGCACTCGTAGTGTGGGTACACGCTACTTCCGTCCCCAAAGTCCGTTCTCGTATGGATCATACAAGGGAGCTTACCGCCATTAGCATGCGACTAGTACTATCCAATAACCTCATGATCCCAAATAAAACAACGGACGGTCCTTAACCGACTCACAAGTGGACAACACTACACCAGGGCACTAGCCCATCCTGGTGCAAGTCACTCCACCCGGTCTCAATTTTCTCATCATCATGCTCTTGTTGCATACCCTTGACCCGATCAAAGTGAAGGGATACCAACAAGTAACATCAGATTTTCGTAATTGCCCTTAAAGGGGAACTTTTGTTATCACACTTTGAAAATAGTTTATTTATAAAACCTATGCTATCAGCAGAGCGAAGCGTATACTAAGCATTTTACAAATCAAAACAGGTATCTAGGATAATATATCAAGGTACGGTAAATGCATCAAAGTAGGGTATCACACAACTCCTACACCTAATGCATTTTTCTGGTGTGGAGCATGGCACAGGGATCACATACATATTTTTATCACAATTTTAGTTGCCCAAAAGAAATTCTAACAAAAAGATGAAAACAGGGAATGGAATTTATTTTTAGAAAAGAAAAAACATTCTCTTCTTCCCTCGGGGCAATTTGTGGCGGCCCATCCCGCCCGGCCCGGCTCAGCGTCTCGTGTGGCGCGCTGCAGGCCTCCCCTTCTCTCTCCCTCGACAGCCCGGCCCGGGCCGGTCGGCCGACTTCTCCCTCCTCCTTCCTCTCTTTTCTCTCCGAACCGCCGGCGGCGACGGCGGCCGGCGGCGGTTCTCGTCAATCGGTGGCACCGGCGGCGACACCATCACGACCAATGTACTCCTCTCGACCTCCCGATCCCAACAAGGTACCACACGGCCACTCCACACCTCCGGAGCACACACGGTGGCATCCATGGCGGCTTACATGCGCACGGCGGCGACGGCGTGCCCGCGGTAAACCGCTACCGGCTCGGATGGATCAACACAAGGAAACAGGACGCAAGAGGATGCTCACCACGGCTCTGTGCTTGCTTTGGTTTGACCGGAGACGGACCAGAGAGCTCTGGCCGTGTAGGAGGTACCCACGGCGGCGCTACTGTCGGCCGGGAGGAAGACGGCGAGGGACGATTCCGGCTAGCTTAGGTCGTGGTTAGTGGCTTAGTAGTTACGCAAGAAAGTGGCGAATCTGTGTGCCAACGATTGGAGAGGATGGTTGAGCGTGGTGCTTGAATTTTGCGGTGGATCAAGGTGATCGGCGCCGGCGACAGGGAGAAGAAAGGCGACGTCGTCGGCCGGTGCATGTCTTTTTAGGGCAAGGATCGGCCGAGGAGGTACCCGGGCCTTCGCGAGCACGGTGAGGTGGTCGGCCGAGCACAAACGCCGGGAGGCGCGCGAACGCCCACGGTGGCCGGCGGTGACTCATGGCATGGGCAGCCGGTGGGTGTCCCCCCTTTTTTATCAGCACGCATAGCTCACTCCCTCTCTTTTCAAATTACTCCAAAATTTTGAATAGAAGTTGAAAAATTTCAAAAATACAGATTGCTCACAATTTAATTCTCTACAACTTTCATTTAAGAAGTTTTGTTAGATTTCAAATAAATTTTGAATTTGGATTTCAAATTCAAAAAAGAGGGTAAAACCTAAACCTTAAGGATTTCAAAATTACTTTTAATTTTTGAATAAAAGATGAAAATCTCCAAAAATAAAAGTTGTTCAATTTTTCAAGATCTACAACTTTCATGTAGGAAGTTTTTTAAGAAACTAAATAATTTTTGAATTGGAGTTTAAAACTCAAAAGGGGACACTTTTCACTTCAAAGAACTTTTGAAATTATTTAAAATTTTATTCAAAAACTTGAAAAACTTTATATACCAAAGTTGTAGAGCTCAAAGAGATGCACAAACTGTATTTTTGGAGTTTTCCCAAATTTTGAATATTTTGAGGTGAAATTGAAAAGGGGACACAAACACATTGAAAATCAAGCTTTTTGAAAGCATTTTCAAATTGGATTCTTGGGCATTTAATTAATGATGATGTGATACTTTTCAAACCCAACCAATAGCATACTTTCAAAGTACAAACTTCATACTTTGAAATAGTGCCATCGGTTAGCAATTTTTATTTGCAAAATCAATTATGGTTAGCTCCCAGAAATTGAAAATGAAATTCGAATTCCAACACTTAACCAACTAGGGTTAGGGTTTGGGATTCGAATTCGAATTCAATTTTAGTTCTCGCTTTTACATCATTTGACTTGTAAAACACGGTTAGGGTGCGAGTCGTGGTTAGCCAAGCACTTGCAAACATCAAGATTAGTTTTAGTTGGTTGCTTTTAAAAACCGATTAAACTTGCAAGTGAAATTTAAATGGTGTACACATACACATACGATATGAAAGAGCTCAACCAAACCCTAGAATCGTAAACTCATTTTAACCATAGTCATTAGGGTTTTCTAATGATGAATGCTCATGCAATGATGATGATGACATGGCAGGTTTAGGTTAACGTAACACCGGGGGAGTTACAAAAAGAGAGGAAAAAACGTCTGGGTGTTCGGCTGGTTATATAAACCGACTGATAAGACAAGTCAGCTAGTTTGTTATGAGAGAAAAATACTGTTCAAACGGCTGATAAACCGGGCTGATACGACAAGAAAATAGGGCTAATTGTTCCAACACTAGTACAACACTAAAGATTTGCTATGGATCTAAACATCTAAAACTAGAATACTAAAACATCTTTTAACATGGCCAGTGGCAGACCCAGGATTTGTCAAAGACTAGAGCCAAATTTAGTGCCCAAGAACAGAAATCTACTACAATGGATTCATAATTTAAATTGGAAAAGGAAAAGCGAAAAACCAAATGCAAACCAGAGAGGTCTAGACCTATAGTTGTCTGCTTTGTGTAACACCCGTATTTTTGCATCATTTTAAAAATCACTAAAAATTTGAACTTTTTATAATTTACAACAAATTAAAACTTGATTAGTTTATTTTTCACAAAACCGTATTTTAAAAATATTTTCCAAAACCCTTGCATTAAAATTCACCATATGCATTTTAATCATGTGCTTGGCATGTATGATTGTTTGCCCTGTTTGTGTGCTTGAAATAATTGCTTGATTGCTTGTGTGCTCGTGTTTGTTTGCTCTCTAGAGTTTATTTTGGCACCAATTATCCTCCTTGTTTCCTCCCAAAATTCCTTGCCATCCCTTCTAAATAAATTCCTTGATCGTCATTCTTGAAAACCCACCTTGACATCTCCTTTGAATTTTCCAAACCTACACCATTCAAATATCCACCGAAATTCAAATTCAAATTCTTTTATGTGCCTTAGTTTATTTTCTGGAAATAGAAAGGGGAATTAGAAAATGGGAAAAAGGTCTTGGGCTCATTCCTTCCTCTTCCATCGGCTCGGCCGCTCCCCGCAGCCTCCTCCTCCTCCCCTCCCCGACTTGGATCGGCCCAAGATCGAGCCCAAGCAAAGCAGGCGCGTCCCTCCCTCCTCTCCTCGAAATGGGCGGTGCAGGCCAGCCCACAAAGCAGCGGCGCCGGTACCCAGCGGCGGCCAGCGGCACTCCTACCCCTTCTCTCTCACTTACAGCGGGCCCACATGTCGGCATCGTCTTCCCGAAACGGCAGCCGCAAATACCGCGTCATTTCGCGTCGTCGACCTCAGCTACCTCGGGCTTGCCGTTCACGCCTCTTCTCGGCGAAGTGGATAAGAACGCACTGCTTGCCACCGCCTCTCTAGCTTGGACACACGCGTGAGGAAGAGTAAGCGCCCCCACGGTGTCCTCCGTCGGCCGAACCGACCTTCGCCCGGCTATAAATAAACGCCATGGATGCCGCGGAGCCTCGCCCCGACGAGCTTGAACTCGAGCTTCGGACTCGGCTTCTTTCTTCTTCCTCCATCCCTCTCCTCTTCTCTGCTTTGCCTCGCCGGCGTCGCCGCGACGCTCGGAGAAACGCATTGCGCACGCCTCCACCGCCGTCGCGACTGACTCCACCGCCGGAGACGCGTCCTACCCTCTGCTCGACGTCGCTGCACTGCTCTCTTCCTTCTCCCTCCTCTCTGTGCTCTGGCCCTCCGCCCCGCCGGAGTAGAACGCCGGCAGCCGGCCACCGCGCGCCGCCATTGCCGATGCTCTGCTCCCTCCGTTCTTTCCCATCCTTCCTCCCCATCTCCCTCACTATTTTTCCTCGCTGCCCAGCACACGCCGCCGGCCACTCCGCCGAGGCAGAGGCCACCGCTGGCCGGTGTCACACCGCTCTCCCCCCTTTCCTTTCCCTCCCTTGCCTCCCTCTCTCCTTTCTCCTCTTGCTTGCTTCTCTCCCCGGCTGCGCGAACGAGAACAGAGAGACAGAGACAGAAGACAGGGACGGACGAGCAGGATGGGTGCCAAATGACGACGCCCTCCACTACCTCTTGGCCAACGGGGTGGCGACACATCGCCCCCTGGGTCCCACACCTCTTCCCTTCCTTTTCACTGAACCGGGCAGCAAGGGACAGGATGACATTTCCCACTCACGCCAAAGCCAATGGGAGAGCGGCACCCCATCCAATGGGCCCCACACGGCAGCAACAGCTCCACACCTTTCTTCCCTTCCTCCATTTCTTATATAGACCCAGTCCACATGAAATAAAGGCACAAGGCCGGCAACCCACCAGATCGGTGCATGGGAGCACATGCACGTACGCAGCAACTAGTACATGGCACTGCACAATCCGGTCACCACTGCCCACAGCTGGACCCCACGCGTCAGCCATTGGAAATTGCTACGTACACCCGAGCTGCGTACACGGGAGAGCGAAAACCCATTTTCCATATTCCATAAAATTCCCAGAAAATTTCTAAATAAACTAGGTACACCCCAGACCCTACCCTATAATTTCCAACTCATTTCCTTATCCAAATTTCCAGAAATAATTTCCAAGTTTATCTTCATTCGCGCTTCGCCAATAAATTTCGATAATTCATATCTTCTCCATTCCAACTTCGATTCCAGAAATTCCACCACCAAAATTCTCCTAAAATAACACCCTAATTATCCATGTAATTATTCCTATTTTTGGTGCCCATTTAAATTCTAGTAATAATTATTTGCTTCTCTTTCCTTTGTATTTAGTGCTAACTTGTGATGATTAATAAAAATGCTAACTATAGTGATAATCGTTAAGTAGTGCTAGCTAACCACATACCCGTCGGGGTGAGTAGGTTTTAAGTGACATGTCATATGCTCCGACATGTCTGTACCCCAATCACCGAAAATACGTACACCTACATATATACACACGCACGGACATGCCCGATAACCGGACACGCCCCGTGTGGCTAACTCCGTACCACCCTAGTTAACCCTAGTAGTAACCTTTCGCCGTAGTAGTAGTTAACCCCGTATATATACACACACCTACATGGTAAGTCCTGTATATGTAATTATAGATATATATTCGGGCATATACCTATATATGGCTAACCCTGCCATCCACCCTCCCCTAACCTAACCTAACCCTCGGCGTATATGCGTACGCATACATGCCACTAACCTTAGCCACCACCTATCCATATATAGCTAGCCTAAACCCTATGTGCGGGTATATAAGTACATATGCCTGTACCTAACCACCTAGACCCTATCTCCATGTAAACCCATCTAGTTAATCCCGCTAAACCCTAGTGGATCTATAGAGGTAGGCCAAGCTGTCTATGATGACTTGGTTAAGTTTTCTCTTTTTTAAGTTCACATAATAGTGAAAGATAATAATATGGTCTGGTTTTCTATAGATAACCACACCACACTAACCTAGCCCGTAGGAGCCATCTTGTTGGATAGATAATCTTTATCTACCTCTTACTTCAAGTTCACATAGTAATGATAGGATTAGGATAAACCCTTCCATCACCTACAACCGACCCCGTTAGGATCCCCCTTCTTATTTTGGTTGATCGTGCTTGCTTAGTTATGCTCGTTGTGTATGCATTGTTTGGTTTTGCTCTCTTGTTTGTCAAGCAATAGATCGCGTAGACTAGAAGACGTACAAGAACTCGACGGATCCCTGGAGCATGGTGATGTCAAGACTGAAGGATTACTACTACACCTAGACGAAGTACCGCTACACCAAGACGCTGGAGACAGAAGCGAAGGAATCAAGACCCTTGGATATACTCGTCAGCGAGCGGAGGCAAGTCCTAATTTCCACCTTTCTACCATCCTTTTATCCTACTTATACAATAACCCCTTTGATAAAGAATATAGGAATATTTATGATGAGATAATGTGATAATGAGCTAATATGATAATGAGATAATCAGATAAAGTGATTATATATATGCTATGACTTGAAACGGGTAGGGGTAATCTAGGTGTAGATTACTTGGCGGATATTATCTGCGAAGGATATCCCGTCGGAGATACTGTTTGATCACCCCTAAGGACCGGTTCATAGTCTCTTATTCATCCCCGTGTGACATATCGCATGCCCACACGTCTATATGGGTAGGCTTGATCTCACACCCCGTTAGGTTGAAGTATATTTCCACTTAGGAGGCCGGTGTAGGCAAACGGTAGAGCAGGAGACGGCGTAGGATGCTAAGTGATCTTCCATGGTCTGGTTGGGCGTGGACGCTAAGTGATCTTCCACGTAAAATTATTGGGTGCACATTTGCTAGCTATATACATATATTTATATATATTCTAAGTGTGGATGCTGAGTGATCTTCCACAAGGTGTGTGAGGGCATGGGTTGCGAGTGAGCTTCCATGTCCGGGTTAGGCGTAGGATGAAGAGTGGTCTTCCTCGCTTAACTTTTTCCCAACCCCTGAGCGCCGTAGTGGAAATGTATGGACCCCTAAGAAATGCATACTATCGGGTACGAGATCTCGGTAATTCTTTTCTAACCACTGATCATGGAAGGAATTGTAATTACCGTGTGGGGAAAAGTGTACAACCTCTGCAGAGTTTACTTGAATCTATTCGAATAGCCACGTCCTTGGAATGGGCAGATGCCGGGATGAGACGCTATGATTAGATTACAACAACAATGGATAATCTGGTAAGATGTATTAATGATTTGGTAACTATAACTTAATTCGGGAACTGGTGAGGATGATGAATACCCTACCAGGGCCCAACCTATAATTATAACTACTACACATTTAACCTCCATCCACCCAAAGTTAGGGCTTGCTGAGTACGTATGTACTCAACCCCCCCCTTCTCCCTATGTTTTTAGGCAGGAAGCTGCAGGAGTATATCCGAGGATGAAGCCGATCGAGAGCCTACACTAAGATGGACTACTGGAGCTACGCGAGGATAGGGCGCCAAGAATACGTGAAGACGGAACCGCATGACTACATGAAGAAGCTACGCTAGGACTACGCTTAGGACTACGATGTTCGTGATATAGGAATAGCTAGGGTTTTGTCTCCGCACTCGAGTTACTGTAGGAATGGAGCCACGATAATATAGAACCGCCTGTCTTAGAACTCGATATATAATATGTAAGGCTAGTGGCCCACGCTATGTAAACCCGAACAATGTATTATGTTTTCCCCAAAGAGCAATAAAAGTATGCTTTTTGATATCAATCTTGTCTAATTGTGCGTGTCGCCTACTGATCCGGGGGGCCGACATATGATGCACAGTGGACCCTAAAAATTAGGGGCCGACAGGGTGGTATCAGAGCCATACTTGGACTGTAGGACAAACCCTTAGGTTAGACTTTAGTGGAAACGCTTTTTATAAAAACTATTTTCAAAAATCTTGCTTATAACCCTTGACTCTTACATCTCCTTGCTCTTCTATTTCAAAACAACTTTTTCTCTCTCTTCTCACCCCTTCAAAACCACGAGTAGTATAGATAGAGTGGCATAGAGTTTAGACTTGGAGTGCTCCTATAGATAGATTACACGAAAGTAGTATACGCCTGCTTGACAAACCTTGATTATTTCTTTTTATCTTGTTTGCTTTTGTTACAAATACCCCATAGATTTCTCATTCTTGCCTTGCTTCTCATCCCTACCTCTATCTGTTAGGAATAGATCCTTTTCTTTACCTTGTGCTTTTCTCCCCCATCCCTTCTTTTCCGTAGAGTAGACTTTAAGCTAACATGCAGGTAACCATCACCCGAGAGTATTAAGAAGACAATCACCATCAGAAGAAGATTTATCAAGAAGACAAGATGAAGATCAACAACTAGTTAAGCCACTGCAATTATTAGTGAAGACACCAGACAAGCAGTACCACGACAAACCAAGCGTGAAAAGCCGCGAACGCCGTGCATGCCGTCCTTTGTTGCGCTCGTCTTCTCCACAATTGCCGCGCACCACCGCCGCCCGCTCGTCTTTGTCCCCTCTGCACGACCGACATCGCAAGACCACCGACGCCGCTTGTGCTGTCACCTCGGTCCCCCACCCCGATGCCCCGATGCCCGCCGATGATCACGCGCACCCGGCCCGCGCACTCACCCCCCAACTCTGCCAACGATCGCCTATAAAAGCCCCAGCTGCCCCCCCTTCTATCACCCGAAACACCCCGAACACCCTACTATCAAAAAAAAAAATTACCCACAATCAAGTGCCGACCAAGTGGATTAATCTAAGAAGAAGTCAGAATACAAGCTGAAGATTGCCGAGGAAGACAACAAAGAGTTCGAAGTACATAATCAGAAGCAGAAGTTGAAGGCTACAAGATGGACCCAGATGAAGAAGTGTTTGCTGCTACCCTTCTGGCTATCCTAATCCCTCCCCTCATTGGATTTACAATCTTGTATATCATTGTAATGCGTCCACTACCGTATGAAAGACCTTAGGCTACTTGTTGAATTGAAGAAATTGAAATAATAATTGGAGAACTATGCTGGCACCAGAAACATTTCTGAGATTGTTAAGGAAATGGAAAAAAAAAAAATATGGCCAAGAAATCACCCTCTCACTTTCGGGATATACACTACAACTCGACGACACCTACGTCGCATAGTCAACAAGACTACACCGCCATCGTACAATCACCAAGGCTGCACCACCATAGCACGGTCATCAAGACTACACCCCACCACAAGACCCCCCACCGTGTAGTGGAACCCACATCCGCTCCACTTCCTTCCACCGCACACCTAAGGACCAGTCAAAGCGTCCCATGCAAGCCTCACTCCGACTCACTATAAAAGGAGTACCCCTCCACCTTTACTCACCATCCTACTCCAATCATCCCATTGCTAGCTTTTCGCCTCCCTCTCACAACCATACTTCTTGCTATCCACCCACAAACCACAACCACCAAACCCCTAGCCAAGAATGGCCTGAGTGCGGATCGGCAGGCTATTGCATCCACACCCCAAAGGCTTTCCCGGCTTCTCTGCACCACCATGCGAGAGACTTGGCATCCGAGAGCGTCCCCGAGTATGAAGGCCGTGAGTATGAAGAACATGGCACCGACCGTTGTGAAGTCACCGTTTACATCGCCAAGAGCGAAGACTTCCCCGACATCACCGAAGGCTGGAGCATGACAGCCACCGGATTTCGCTTCACCGACACCTACCAAGCCGTCGCCCGCAAAGCCCTACGTCACCTGTGCCAGATCTACGAGGAGCCCATCTCCCGTACCCCCATGAGATTCTTCCCGCCCATCGACAAGAACCGACCAGCGTGGACCGCCCGCATGGAAGCCCTGCAACGACAAGAAGACAACCCCGCCGTCAAGCTTCTGGCCACCTACCTGCTTGCTCTTGACGAGCAACACGACCGACAAGCCTCCGAGCCGAGGAAGCAACCGCCGAGCCGAAGAAGCCGAGGTCTTCGCCCGCAAGCTCCAAGTGGATTTCGCCACGACCCAAGCCCGTGTAGCCGCCGCCCAAGGCCGCGAGACCACTCGCGCCCCCCTGGCGAAGCCGAAGACCGCCACGCCCAGCCAACTGAAGGACGCCTACCTCGTCACCGGGCCCCGAAGAAGGATGTTCGCCATGGTCGGGCAAAAGAGCCCGTCATCCCGAAGGAACCCCTGTCTACCCTCCGTAAAGAAGAAGATCGGACACCTGCAGTACCGCCCGGCACCGCCGCCATCGGAGGCCTACGACATCGAGTCTCTCCTTCCGCTCACTCAACCACCGCCAAGAGAAGAAGCCGACCCACACCCCAGCTACGGGAAGGACGATCGACGCCCAGATCGCATCCACCCAACTCGACGAGGTGGATTAGTTATCTTAGGGAGATGTACTTGTAGCCTAGTTGCATCCTCCCTCCTCCCCTGACGTTTGTAACCCCCGCTATGTTTGAATTAATGAGATCGCGGTCCCGTAGTATTCATGATTTTCTCACTGGAATGACTTCATGCATGAAATGCTAGCTAAACAAATGAGGGCAGTATGAGATGGAAATAAATCGGAACATGATATGCCAAGAGGCCATAATAATATCGCCTAGAAATATCTCAAGATAAAAATAGAAGATTTAGGGCAAGATCTTCTAAGTGGGGTAGACCCGCACCCCATAAATAAGATAGGGGCGTAAAACAAGTCAAGAACAAGTTACCGACGAAGAAGAATTCTAGATGAGAAGTGGAATCCTAAGAAGATAAGAAGAGAAGATCTCTTGACGAGAAGTGGAACCCCAAGATACTGTGATTGTTGCTCAAAAAAAAAGATTAAAATATTAGCACCATAAAGCCAGAAGAATCAGAAAAATGAAGCCAGATGGCTCTGAAGCCAGAACAAGGGGTGAAGCATAAAAGGCTAAATCCTCTAAGTGGGGTAGCATTACAGTTTAGAATGATAACTATGAGAAGAAGAATAAAAAGGATGATATGCAAAAATTTGAGAACACCGGAAAATCAAATTTTCTAAGTAGGGTAGCCCTCGAAGACTTAGAAGTTGTCAGAAGAAGAAGAAGATGGTATGACCATGGGTACTACGAGAAGACTTCAGGAAGCATGTCAAGACAACCCACAAGATTTAGGATCAATAGAAGACTGAAGAGCTCTCGGGAAGATGGAAGATGGTACAAGAAGATAAATCAGAAATCGCGATTAGTTTTCTCTCTCTCTAGTTTTTCCTTCTCCCTAGGTTTCTCCCTCTAGTTTTCTCGAATCTCGAGGGCGAGATTCATTCTAAGTGGGGTAGACTTGTAACACCCGTATTTTTGCATCATTTTAAAAATCACTAAAAATTTGAACTTTTTATAATTTACAACAAATTAAAACTTGATTAGTTTATTTTTCACAAAACCGTATTTTAAAAAATATTTTCCAAAACCCTTGCATTAAAATTCACCATATGCATTTTAATCATGTGCTTGGCATGTATGATTGTTTGCCCTGTTTGTGTGCTTGAAATAATTGCTTGATTGCTTGTGTGCTCGTGTTTGTTTGCTCTCTAGAGTTTATTTTGGCACCAATTATCCTCCTTGTTTCCTCCCAAAATTCCTTGCCATCCCTTCTAAATAAATTCCTTGATCGTCATTCTTGAAAACCCACCTTGACATCTCCTTTGAATTTTCCAAACCTACACCATTCAAATATCCACCGAAATTCAAATTCAAATTCTTTTATGTGCCTTAGTTTATTTTTTGAAATAGAAAGGGGAATTAGAAAATGGGAAAAAAAGGTCTTGGGCTCATTCCTTCCTCTTCCATCGGCTGGCCCGCTCCATGGTCCTGCCTCCCTCCTCCTTCCCCGCCTTTGGATCAGCCAAAGCGAGCCCAAGCAAAGCGGGCGGCGTCCTCCCTCCTCTCCTCGAAAATGGGCGGTGCACAAAGCCAGCCCACAAGGCAGCGGCCCGCGGTACCAGCGGCAGCCCAAAGGCACTCCTACCCCTTCTCTCTCACTTACAGTAGCGGGCCCACATGTCGGCATCGTCTTCTTCCCGAGGGGAAACGACGACGCAAATACCGCGTCGCTCGCGTCGTCGACCTCCGCTACCTCGGGCTTGCCGTTACCGCCTCTTCTCGGCCGAAGTGGATAAGAACGCACTGCTGCCACCGCCTCTCTAGCTTGGACACAGCGTGAGGAAGAGTAAGCGCCCGCGGTGTCCTCCGGTCGGCGAACCGGCCTTCGCCCGGCTATAAATAGGCCGCCATGGATGCCGCGGGCCTCGCCCCGACGAGCTTGAACTCGAGCTCGGACTCCGGCTTCTTTCTTCTTCCTCCATCCCTCTCCTCTTCTCTGCTTTGCCTCGCCCGGCGTCGCCCGGGCCTTTCGAACGCATTGCGCCACGCCTCCACCGCCGTCGCGGCCTGACTCCACCGCCGGGAGCAGCGTCCTACCCTTCTGCTTTCGGCGTCATTTGCCGCTCTCTCTTCCTTCTCCCTCCTCTGTTGCTCTGGCCCTCCGCCCCGCCCAGGAAGTAGAACGCCCGGCCGGCCCGGCCACACAGCCCGCCATTGCCCGATGCTTTCTGCTCCCTCCGTTCTTTCCCATCCTTCCTCCCCATCTCCCTCACTATTTTTCCTCGCTGCCCGGCCTGCGCCCGCCCGGCCACTCCGGCCGAGGCGAGGCCACCGGGGCGGTGTCACACCGCTCTCCCCCTTTCCTTTCCCTCCCTTGCCTCCCTCTCTCCTTTCTCCTCTTGCTTGCTTCTCTCCCCGGCTGCGAGAACGAGAAACAGAGACAGAGACGAAGACAGGAGGGACGGACGAGCGAGGATGGGTGCCAAATGACGACGCCCTCCACTACCTCTTGGCCAACGGGGTGGCGACACATCGCCCCCTCGGTCCCACACCTCTTCCCTTCCTTTTCACTGAACCGGGCAGCAAGGGACAGGATGACATTTCCCACTCACGCCAAAGCCAATGGGAGAGCGGCACCCCATCCAATGGGCCCCACACGGCAAACAACAGCTCCACACCTTTCTTCCCTTCCTCCATTTCTTATATAGACCCAGTCCACATGAAATAAAGGCACAAGGCCGGCAACCCACCAGATCGGTGCATGGGAGCACATGCACGTACGCAGCAACTAGTACATGGCACTGCACAATCCGGTCACCACTGCCCACAGCTGGACCCCACGCGTCAGCCATTGGAAATTGCTACGCACACCCGAAGCCGCGTATTACGGGAGAGCGAAAACCCATTTTCCATATTCCATAAAATTCCCGGAAAATTTCTAAATAAACTAGGTACACCCCAGACCCTACCCTATAATTTCCAACTCATTTCCTTATCCAAATTTCCAGAAATAATTTCCAAGTTTATCTTCATTCGCGCTTCGCCAATAAATTTCGATAATTCATATCTTCTCCATTCCAACTTCGATTCCAGAAATTCCACCACCAAAATTCTCCTAAAATAACACCCTAATTATCCATGTAATTATTCCTATTTTTGGTGCCCATTTAAATTCTAGTAATAATTATTTGCTTCTCTTTCCTTTGTATTTAGTGCTAACTTGTGATGATTAATAAAAATGCTAACTATAGTGATAATCGTTCGTAGTGCTAGCTAACCACATACCCGTCAGGGTGAGTAGGTTTTCGTGACATGTCATATGCTCCGACATGTCTGTACCCAATCACCGAAAATACGTACACCTACATATATACACACGCACGGACATGCCCGATAACCGGACACGCCCCGTGTGGCTAACTCCGTACCACCCTAGTTAACCCTAGTAGTAACCTTTTCGCCGTAGTAGTAGTTAACCCCGTATATATACACACACCCTACATGGTAAGTCCTGTATATGTAATTATAGATATATATTCGGGCATATACCTATATATGGCTAACCCTGCCATCCACCCTCCCCTAACCTAACCTAACCCTCGGCGTATATGCGTACGCATACATGCCACTAACCTTAGCCACCACCTATCCATATATAGCTAGCCTAAACCCTATGTGCGGGTATATAAGTACATATGCCTGTACCTAACCACCTAGACCCTATCTCCATGTAAACCCATCTAGTTAATCCCGCTAAACCCTAGTGGATCTATAGAGGTAGGCCAAGCTGTCTATGATGACTTGGTTAAGTTTTCTCTTTTCAGGTTCACATAATAGTGAAAGATAATAATATGGTCTGGTTTTCTATAGATAACCACACCACACTAACCTAGCCCGTAGGAGCCATCTTGTTGGATAGATAATCTTTATCTACCTCTTACTTCAAGTTCACATAGTAATGATAGGATTAGGATAAACCCTTCCATCACCTACAACCCGACCCGTTAGGATCCCCTTCTTATTTTGGTTGATCGTGCTTGCTTAGTTATGCTCGTTGTGTATGCATTGTTTGGTTTTTGCTCTCTTGTTTGTCAAGCAATAGATCGCGTAGACTAGAAGACGTACAAGAACTTCGACGGATCCCCTGGAGCATGGTGATGTCAAGACTGAAGGATTACTACTACACCTAGACGGTACCGCTACACCAAGACGCTTGGAGACGAGCGAAGGAATCAAGACCCTTGGATATACTGTCGGCGGCGGAGGCAAGTCCTAATTTCCACCTTTCTACCATCCTTTTATCCTACTTATACAATAACCCCTTTGATAAAGAATATAGGAATATTTATGATGAGATAATGTGATAATGAGCTAATATGATAATGAGATAATCGAGATAAAGTGATTATATATATGCTATGACTTGAAAGCGGGTAGGGGTAATCTAGGTGTAGATTACTTGGCGGATATTACTGCTAAGGATATCCCGGCTCGGAGATACTGTTTCAGTCACCCCTAAGGACCGGTTCATAGTCTCTTATTCATCCCTGTGACATATCGCATACAGCCACACGCCTATATGGGTAGGCTTGATCTCACACCCCGTTAGGTTGAAGTATATTTCCACTTAGGAGGCCGGTGTAGGCAAACGGTAGAGCAGGAGACGGCGTAGGATGCTAAGTGATCTTCCATGGTCTGGTTGGGCGTGGACGCTAAGTGATCTTCCACGTAAAATTATTGGGTGCACATTTGCTAGCTATATACATATATTTATATATATTCTAAGTGTGGATCTTTGAGTGATCTTCCACAAGGTGTGTGAGGGCATGGGTTGCGAGTGAGCTTCCATGTCCGGGTTAGGCGTAGGATGAAGAGTGGTCTTCCTCGCTTAACTTTTTCCCAACCCCTGAGCGCCGTAGTGGAAATGTATGGACCCCTAAGAAATGCATACTATCGGTGCGAGATCTCGGTAATTCTTTTCTAACCACCGATCATGGAAGGAATTGTAATTACCGTGTGGGGAAAAGTGTACAACCTCTGCGAGAGTTTACTTGAATCTATTCGAATAGCCACGTCCTTGGAATGGGCGGATGCCGGGATGAGACGCTATGATTAGATTACAACAACAATGGATAATCCGGTAAGATGTATTAATGATTTGGTAACTATAACTTAATTCGAACCGGTGAGGATGATGAATACCCTACCGAGGGCCCAACCTATAATTATAACTACTACACATTTAACCTCCATCCACCCAAAGTTAGGGCTTCTTTGAAAGTGCGTATGTACTCAACCCCCCCTCTCCCTATGTTTTTAGGCGGGAAGTCTGCAGGAGTATATCCGAGGATGAAGCCGATCGAGAGCCTACACTAAGATGGACTACTTTGAGCTACGCGAGGATAGGACGCCAAGAATACGTGAAGACGGAACCGCATGACTACATGAAGAAGCTACGCTAGGACTACGCTTAGGACTACGATGTTCGTGATATAGGAATAGCTAGGGTTTTGTCTCGCACTCCGAAGTTGCTGTAGGAATGGAGCCACGATAATATAGAACCGCCGGTCTTAGAACTCGATATATAATATGTAAGGCTAGTGGCCCACGCTATGTAAACCCGAACAATGTATTATGTTTTCCCAGTAGCAATAAAAGTATGCTTTTTGATATCAATCTTGTCTAATTGTGCGTGTGTAAATTTCGATCCGTGGACCGACATATGATGCACAGTGGACCCTAAAAATTAGGGGCCGACACTTTGTCCCTGTCTTTGCTTGGGTTGGCCGGCTGGAGAAGTCGGGGGCCACCGGAGCCTAGAGGTTGGACTGCCCTTGGGGCCCGGGTGCTATCGTGCTTGGTAGTGGCCGTGCCGGTAGCAGTGGGGGGGGGGTGGGGGTGTCGCACTCGGCGATCGTCCAAGCCGCTGAGGGTTGCAACCAATAACGCATAGGCTGACCCGCTGGCCGTGGAGGGCGTAACGGAGAGGACGAGCCACGGAGCTGACGAGGGGAAGAGTAGTGTGGAGGCTGGAGGCCAGATGGAGGCAAGGAGTGACGACGTCGGCAATGCCCGTGGTGGCGAGGACAATTAAGCAAAATTAACAAGGAATCGAGTAGGAGACGCAAGCAAAGTGACAGAGTCAGCGAACACATTGCACCTCTGCCCTATTCGCCAACTCGGCTGACTCTTGTTAGGCTGATGAGCCAAAAGAATTGAAGAGTTGCTCAGCCATGGCCCTGGCTGTCCTAGTGCTGGGTTCGCCAATGACAACCCCTAATATTGAAGCCTCCTTTGGTATGGCTCCCACCTAAAAACACTCTCTCTCCGTCCTCTCAAACTGGCTCATGTGAGAGGAAGAGGGAGGAGAGAGTGTTTTGGTTCTAATGAGTACTATTTTTATAGTTGAAAGCCAGAGTAGTTGGAGCCATACCAAATAGGACTTGAAGCTAAAGTTAGACACGGATAAAGTTCTTCCAATCTTCTTCCAATCGAATCCTTAGATTCACTCTAACATACATGTCCTCAAGCTAGTACCGTGACTAGCACGATGTGATGGAATAAACGGTTGAAATTGTAAATTTGAAGAGGCCATCCAAGTCAACAAAAAAGGAGAAATGTCCTACTCCCTTTGTCCCATTATATTTATCATTATTATAGCAGCGCATTTGGCTATCTAGATTCTGATCAGATTGTATGTATCCAGACGCACAACATATGTCCAGATTTAGAGATGCTTGTTGTACATGGTAGAATGGTAAATTGCAAAATCGACACTTACAACGAAAGAGAGAGTATATAA
>JADLZL010002921.1:0-170375 GCA_015844335.1 Chrysopogon serrulatus | reverse complement strand
TCCAACATAGAGCTCGGTCACCAACCTAGGCTTAACGACAACACGGCCAATCGGGTCGGCCGACCAAACAGGCTCTTCCATCGAGGAGGGCGCCTTTCATTCAAGACCTCATCAATAAGACGGTACTGATGATGATAAGAATGACGTGAGCGCCTTTGTCCGCCGAAGCCACAACTACATCTTAGTTGATGGCCAGCTTATGCGCCAAAAAACACCCGGCAGAAATACTACGTATGCATCACACCGAGGGGGCGGCATCGCCTTATTGGGCAAAGATCCATTCCGCACATACGGCAACCATGCAAATCGCGACACCGGGTCGTGGGCTAAGGCTTTTCGAGGCTGGTTTCGCTGCCGCCCCCGACGCCGAGCATTTAGTTCGACAATCGCAAGAATTGTCGGTTTTTTTCGCCAAGCGATTCATGTCCCGTGCATGAACTCCGACAATTCCAGTCTCATGGCCCTTTTTCATCTTTGGGGACTCGACATGATTGGACCGGTTTAAAACAGCACCGAGGCGGTTTTAAGTACATCTATGTCCTCATAGACAAAGTTCTCCAAATGGATCGAGTATAAACCCCTAGTCAAGACAATCGCAAAGAAGGCATCGAGATGCTTAATGATGTCATCCACCGCTTTGGCATCCCCAACGGCATCATCACCGACCTCGGCGACACGTTCACGGAAGTCACTTCGGGGATTTCGTGATGGCTTGTCTGTCCAAGTCAAAAATGCGTGTCCGTGGCTCACCCAAGAGCCAATGGACAGGTCGGCGCCAATGGCATGATCATCGATGCCTGGCTGCGCATTATTCAGCGAAGATGGTTTTGTACCTAGGGGCGATGGTTAAAAGAACTACCACCGTGATCCGAGGACTCGTACCCAATACCCCTGCCGCAGCACGGGCGTCTCCCCATACTTCATGATATTTGGCTCTGAAGCCGTACTACCAGCCGAGGTTGCTCACCGGTCTTCCAGGATCAAGAATTTCGACGAAGACGCCTCGGATGAAGCATGGGAGCTCGATATCAATGCCCTGGAAGAACGACGCCTTGACACGTGCGTTCGAACGCTCGGTACTTGGCTAGCCTACGTCGTTACTACAACCGCAACATCAAAGATCGCTTTTTGTTGTCGGCGACTGGTGCTCCCGCCGCCAGCGAAGACGGAAGGCCTTCATAAGCTGTCCTCTCACCGGGAGGGGCCATTCATGATAAAGGTAGTCACTAGGCCTACATCTTATAGGCTCTCGCTTTTTAGATAGCATCGATGTACCCAACTCCTGGCACATCGAGCAGCTTATAAGATTCTACCCTTGATAGGCGGCATAGAATAAGATATGTATCTTTTTCCCTTTGTATTCAGTCAAAGTTAATAAAGTTTGGTTCATGATTCACCTCCTTCGTGCAAATGTTTTATCTGTAAAACATACTTTTCAATAAGCCGTACAGTCTAATGCTCCGACAGGAATAATCAGAAAAGGCACTGTCTCTAGTTCCTCTGATCACGTGTTACGGCTCCGAGCCACAGAGCAAGGAGATACTAGCAGTCGCTCTCTAACGGTACTAGGGTCATAAGCGTTCCGGCAACCGTGCTGTTCCACAGAGGTCACCTAGTCACCTAACGAGCTGATTCGCTTCAAAGGATGCTACACGACTACACGCATATGAACCTCTTTATAAACTAGATGAGTCTCATACTCGTTTACCTAATATATCATATTTTGGGTTACTAGCTAGTATAAACTTGCTGAAGTTTCATGTTTTTTAATAACCGTTATGTATTTTGCTTTTTATAGTTCTTCGCACCTATGTACTCGGAGTTTGGTGGTTCCTAGCTCTAAGAGACGGTATTACGAATACCGACCACTATACAACAAATTAACATAAATGGATAAAGCTCCGCACAAGGAATTAACACTCGGTACAGGCCGAGCAAAATTAACAAATATATCAAGTTGTTCTTCACAAATTTACAAGGGGCAGCTATGCAAATCATGAAGACTGGCTTGATGATCCTTCGTCGACTAGTTTAACGTTTTGCATCACCTTAGCTGCAGTATCCCAGAAGACAAGGCGGAGGTCGTTCACTTCATCTAGGCTTGTATTAGCCGCTGCCCCCTCTTCAACCCTATGCAGGTCGATTCGGGGGTAGTGCAACATGGCCCGCCTTGGAACAAAGGACACGGCAAACCGGCTGCATCCTAGACAAACTCCTTAAAAGGGCTAGGCTCTCCGCAAATACCCATAACAGCTTCGGGCTGTTTGTTTGGGTCCGATATGGCGGCTTCCTCGGGGCCAGCTCTTTTCATCAATGGCCTTAACCCGGCCTTCACGACACCCCAGCCTCCTTGAGCCTTGTGTTCTCCTCGCTTAACACCCCAAACCTGCGTCATGTGTTTTCTTTGGAGCTCTGTCCCGTATAAGCATTGATACATATTAAAACAATTTCAGGACATAAGGAGAAAGAAGTGGTCGGTTCCTGACCAGTCATCTCCACCTTCAGCTCATCAATGCGCTGCTAGGCTTGCGATAATTCCTACGCCTTCAGCTGATCGCCATCCTCCAGTTCTGCATCACAATACCAGATATATAGATTCTCTGTACAATAGCAGACATTCCAGAGGTGTGGACAGCACTCTTACCTTTTGCCTTCCCTTCAAGGACGCTAACCTTGTACTTTAGGGCGGCGTTCTCACTGCGTAGGCGCTCATTCTCGGCCATAATAGGCTAGAACTGTTCTATCATGTCCGCCCGCTACTGAGCAATGTTTTGCAGGCCCTAAAAAACATTATAGCACATTAGTTCTGGCTATTGATTTAGTCACACACTGAACACTTGTTTTTTGAGTATGTACCTGCACATGCTCCCGCAGTTGTTTGAAGGAAGTCTCAATGTTCTCTTGGATCGGGGCGTCGACCTTGGACTCAAACACCTGCCACTCTCTGTCTTCTACCTGATGGGCTATGAAGCTTACTTTTCCTGGAACCCGTTTTGGTTTCTCAGGATGCCCCATGATCTCTTCCATTTCTTCAGACTGATCCTGTGTGACAGGTGCGCCAGTTCTAGCTCTTGATTGCACTGTGGTCAACAACGTCCCTCCCCTTGGAACGTGATCGACCACGCCTCCTTGAGCACCTTCATTGTTTTCATGACGGGGGGACGGCGGTGCCCTTGGAGGGGAAGGATGGCCGGTCTCCTGGGCCACTTCTTGTTGGTTCTCAGGAACCCTGGCATTCTCCTCCGGTTGCTGGACCGGGGGACTCCCCCTTCTTCCGTGCTGGCTTGTCTGCAAGACCGGCAGGTTATATCATGATCAGCGTGAGAAAATGAATTCATTAAGCGTATAAGCACCCATATACCTGGTCGATTTGGCTGACGAAGCACCTAAAGCACCTAGTTCCTCCGCTGGGCCGGATGATCCACCGGCCCTATTCCCCCACCGCCCGGAGGTGTGGTGGTTGTGGATTGGGCGTGGGGACATTCTGTTGCCCCCCAACGACTTCTTTCGGGTGCCGGCCTTTGAGTCGCTCCTCGATCTCCTTGAAGGGCTGTTCCTTCCGCCGTCTTCATCCATCGCCTAGGTGGTCCTCGGCGGCGTTGTTTGCGGGGCCGAGCTTGTGATCGGCGGGCGTGGGGTATCAAGGTGGTGGTGGTCGGTTTACGCGATCTTTCCCTCCTGAGCGTTTGGCTCTCAACTTCCGACTCGGGGAATTGTATCCTCTGCATCAGAATCAAGCTTTCAATAACTGCTCGGTGCCACTTTGCTCGCTCCTTCACCAATCTTGACATCCCATCGGTTTTACTCTTTGTGGGCTTCGCTTTCTTCTCGGGCGGTGGTGGCATTGGCTCTTTCCCGTTGCCTTGCGCTTGAAAGCTTCTCGGGAGCATCCGGATGACCTTCTTAGCCCTTGCCACAATGCTTTCGACCTTCACCGATGGCTTGTTCTTCTTCTCTGCTGGCCTCGATTGCATCACCAGTAGTCCACTCTTCAACAGACACGAGTGATACAAATACCGGTGATCTGTCCAAGATATTGCTACAACAGACATCGACAAGGCAATGCTCAACTATACGAGTTCTACTAAATTCATGAATCTGCAACTATTCATTACATACCGAAGGAGGTGGATTCTTTAGAGTAAACGGTTTCACCCCGTCTTCTGGGTACTTGTATTTGGCAAAGCTCTCAAACATCTTGGACAGTAGATTCACTATCTCATCATCATCTAAGTTATCCTTGCTTTCCCTTGACGGGTCCTTACGCCCTTGGTACTCGAACATGAAGTTCACCCTTTCCTTCAAGGGCTGAATCCGATGAACTATAAACTGACTGGCCACTACAATGCCGTCAATTTTGCTGAAATCCATCAGGGATAGCAGCTCTTCAACCTGTACCATGTCATTAGCATCTGGCCTTTCCGACCACTGAGGATTTGGCCACCTGATTTGGGTGACATCACAAGGAACTGGTCGACTCTCAAGGTTTTGGTTGATGTAAAACCAATGCCTCATCCAGTTCTTGGTGCTCGAGGTATGTCCAATGACCATCCAATGGGGCTTCACACCTTCCCTCAGAGCAATGTAGCACCCACCGGCCACCTGGGAGCCCTCGGATCCTTCACCCTTCTTCTTCAAAACATACAGATGGCGGAACAAATTGAAATGTGGTGCTATTCACAGATAGCACTCACAATACGCCACGAAAATCGCTAGCGTCAAGATAGAATTTGGGGGCAGATTGCAAATCGAAATTCCCCAAAAGATGCACAAATCCCTCAAGAAGTTGTGCACTGGAATCCCTAATCCCCTCATAAAGTAGTCTTCAAAAACCACAATCTCATCTGGTTGAGGGTTGGGATAGCGTTCACCTGTCGCTGGCGCTTCCAAACTACCAGCTCTGGTGCCGGTAGCAAACCGCCTTTCACCATCGCCCCCAACGATTCCGGTGTCGTTTGGGATTTCTCCTAGTGAGCTTCCATCAGCTTCTTGCGCACGGACTCCGCGTTCGTCATCTTCTTCACCATTGCTCAAGATGGATGGTGGTGGGACACGATGGTGTAGGCAACTAAAAACCTAGTTTGCGTGCCGGAGATTGAGGAGATGGGAGTGGCGGAAATGGCAACGACTGATAGAAGAAGAAGCGAATGTCGTCGGCTATTTATACCATACAAGTGGCCCATTGACCGTCCCGATGACACTTTTTACCCTAATTTTTAACTGGGCTTTCTTGGGCCGAGTTACCTTTATCCGATTGTTTTTCTATGTGGTACGGCAAGCCGTTTACTAAAATCATGGTGCGCTAGTCTTACTAGGGACTAGGCCCACGTGTTGATTGCATGGTCAATCTGGTCCACCAGTCAGACTGGGGACTGGGGACTTTTACAGAAGTCATATATAAGTCCTGGTCGACCGGATCGATCAGGGGCTGGGCACACGCCCAAGTCGTGCTTTCTTAAGCCTCGGCCGACCCGAGGTCTAGGGACCCCAGGCACATAGCCCGGGTGTGTACTATTAATTACTTGGGTCGACCGGATCGGTCAGGGATTGGGTTCTTTTCGATTGACTTATACTTGATCGATTAGCTCACCCAGACCAAACTTGGAGATTAACATAACTCAAGATTAAGATGAATTCAGATTATGTCTGCTACCAGATTCAACAAGAACATTGACAACGTAAAGCACATTGTTTTCAACATAAGATTAGGTCATTCAGAACCTAGTTACAAACTACTTGCCTACGACATTTTTACAAAAGATATGACGCCTGACGAGCTTCCCATGGATCCTAACCTAGAAGAACTTTCTGTTCAAGGACCAGTAAACCCATGGAACTGCAAAAAGCAGTCCTCTACCAAGCGTCTGCCGATGGGTACAGCAAACACCCGCCGGGGTCCTATGGCGCGTCGTTGATGACATCATCCACCGTCACCTACTCCGCTATGGCGTCTGCGGCATCGTCGAAGTCCCGGATGAGATGCTCCAAGTCGGCGACGCTGCCGCCTTTTAGGAAGGCCGGTGAGCCCTTGGAGCTCCACCGGAACGACGCGGCAATGGCCGGTGATGACGCCCCGCGGCGCGCGGGGCGAGACACCGCTTCCGGATGCGGCGGGGAGCGTTCTCCACTGCTCTGGAGCAAGTCTCCCGTAGCGCCCGATGAGGTCAATGATAGGTTTCATGCCGGGACAACCATGCGGACTCCTCCTCCAGTTTGGGCCACTCTCGGTCGGCGACCTCTTGGTTGGCGCGGGCGTGCCTATGCCTCGCCTCGGCCATTCCAGCGCGCCGCCATAACGGCGCTGAGCCACTCACGGAGTTCCGCCATGGCAACTGTTCGAGTCACCATGGCGTGCCGCCCCCTCCGCCACTCCCTCGGCTGGCCTCCACGGGGGCAATGAGAAGCTCGGGGTAGCTCCACCGATAGCCAAACACCACGCAAATTACAAGTCACTTCAGATTAGATTTTATCCCCAAAATGCGAAATACGGCGACATCTTAATTTACCCCTCGCCACGGCGGTGCCTCCGGGGCTAGGTGCTCGATGAGCCCTCCGCCGGGCGCTTACCATGATCCATCTGCCCCGCGGAGAAGAAGGAAGAGGAGTAGAGGAAGATGGAGAACCGAGCAACGATTAGGGTTTCTACAGAGGAGAGGATGCCTTTTTCCCTCACCGCCGCGCTTTCTATTTATAAGCGGGGTTTGGCAAAGACGACGGCGAATGCGACCGCCGCACCGCTCCCACGACGGGTCACTTTCCCCACGATTGGAAAGTGCCATCATTACGCCCACGACCCATCGGATGAACCGTCGCGCACACGTTCTCCGCATAGTGTTTTCTCGCCCTTCGTGTTGGGTTTCTCTTTTTGCCCCTCGTGGCAAGGCGGAAGGCTAACTGGGCCGTTGTCTAGGTATCGTGCCCATTCGGTTTGGCTACCGGTCTCAATTACTTTGGTTTCTTCGCAGAGTCACATCTTTTTCTAAAAAGAGATGATTACTTCGGTGATTGTCAAGTTTTTTTTTTTTAGAAGCTTGCCACAAAATGCTTCTCATCTTCTAACAACCTTGGGGACTACGTGGGCCCACGTCACGGGCCTGTTCCTAATATGGGTTCTGACCCCTACCGAATATATAGCTTTTCTGAAAGTTAGTTTCCTCAATTAAACCAATGATATCTGATATCATATGCTACTTGTGGCCCACATCTCTAGACATGAGCTGCTTTTTTCTTTTTTTGAGCAACATGCATCTTTCAAGCTAGACGAGTTAATTCGCCTCTGGAGGTCGATTTCTTCTTCTGAACTGCTTTTGCGTTATGCCGAATCGGTCGGTTCTTCGCAATCGGTCGATGTCAATAACAAGCTTCAACTATGCAAAGTTACAATCTGGACTGGTTGGCAAGCGTCAAGACGGTGTTGTTCCTTGTTGACGGTCCTAAACGATCAAATCCAACCGTCAACTAATCTTCCAAAATGATATAAAAGCAATCCATCTACCTAGAGTAGGGCTTTAAGTAACGAATTCCACGAGTTTTGGTGAATCAATGGTTTTGCAGGTAAACACCAAAAAGACACACTTTTGAGCTACACTGCAACATAGAATGCCGTAATGGACGCCACGGCAACATAGGAACATTCCGGAAGAGACGAGAAGGCACCGAGCCGGGGGCCCGGGGCGGCCAGGCCGACCGGCCGGGTTCAGGGCTTTGCTCCTGGTCGCGCCCGGTTCGCCGCCTGGGTTTACTCCACCGCCTCTAAGGATCGATCTCCACCATCCGTCAAGGTCGGTTTGATCCGAGGGCTCACGTTGATTCGCTAGGGCTATAAAAGGAGAGGCACACCCCCATGGAGAGAATCTAAGAGAAGAAGAGAAGAGCTTTAGCTTTTAGCTAGAAACCCTAAGTAGGATTCTCGGAGGTGTCCCTTGAATGGATGACCTCTCGAGTTAGCATTCCAAGAGAGAGCTAGTTCTATACCTCTAGAAGCTAGTTCTTCGGGGAGAGAAAATAGAGTTTAAAGAGAAAGTTTTGAAGGAGTATCGGCCCTGTCGGTGCTACCTCTACGGCTTGTATCCGAGACTACTTTGGAGTCAACTTCTGTGTTCAAGTAAGTAACATTGTTTATTCTGTTTTGCTAGTTTATGACTCTTTTGAGTACTTTAATCCTTGTAGCTCTTGGGTTAGAGTAGTATTCGTA
This sequence comes from Chrysopogon serrulatus, assembly GCA_015844335.1. Taxonomy (NCBI): domain Eukaryota; kingdom Viridiplantae; phylum Streptophyta; class Magnoliopsida; order Poales; family Poaceae; genus Chrysopogon; species Chrysopogon serrulatus. The sequence goes on along the minus strand of JADLZL010002921.1, from coordinate 162,181 downwards.
GTGTAAGCATGGTGCTTAGACTCCGTTACTCGTAGATGTACCCTATTGTCCGGATTTGGTGGTAGCTCGCGGAGGTGACTTATAGCTCCGTTGAATCTTACTTATTCCACTATCCCGTCAGTAGGCCTAGCAGGAGAATAGTTGGTAGCCGAGTATATCTCCGTCTGTGCTTGTCCTATCCAACTCCCTAGTGAAACATTTTAATCATAATTTGCTTGAGCCTGAACTAGAAGCCCTAGTTGTCCCCTCTATATCCCTACCTTTTACACCTTGTTTGCTACTCGCTTGGTTAAGTGTAGTTTAGAAGACCCTCACACATCTTCCTTTGGGTTCGATATTAAAACCGGGTATACTTATCCGGTGAAGTGCTACAACGTATCCGTGCGCTTGCGGAATTATTCAAGAGGCATTAACGGATACCAACAAGCATTTCTCGGCGCCGTTGTCGGAAGACGTCGCTAAGATCACTCAACTTATCTTAACCTGTATTATAATCTTATCTTTTCTTTGTAGACTATCACTCTTTACCTTTTCCATTTCTCTTTACCTTTTCTATCCTTCAATGGATCAACTTAATTCCACTCCTATCTATAAATATAACTTCATGAGCCTACGCTTAGGGCCGAGCCATCCGCAAAGCCAATCTTAGCCTCGACTATAAGCTACGCCCATATTTAATAGACATGGTCGAAACCAATCTTTCTCGTGAGAAAGACAATGCTAGCCCTTATTCTTACCTCAATGAATTCGAACAAACCTGTACGTGTTTGCGCATTAAGGATATGTCCGATGAGACTATCTGATGGAAGCTTTTTTCTTTCTCTTTGACTGGAGAAGCTAGACATTGGTATGATCTCCACGTTGAGAGTGTTAAAGGTGACCGAAGCATTATGTGCTGAATTCTGCCTTCAATTCTATCCTATTTCTAGGGTAGTAGAGCTCCACTTAGAAGTTCTATCCTTTAGACAAGAGAAGAAGGAGACCTTAATTGAAGCCCGGGAACGTTTTAACCGCTTAACTCATTCGGACCTAGTCTATCCATACCAGCACCCGCTCTACTTCAACATTTCTATAAGGGTCCGAATAGAAAAACCATGAAGTTCCTCAACCTTGCTTCGAAGGATCATTCTTGCATATCGCCCCCGATGTTGCGAAAACGCCCTTACAAAAATCCACGAAAATGAAGCATCTTTAAAGAAGCAAGTAGAGGAAGAAGATCCGATAGTTGATCGGAATCCACACCTACCATATCTCAACCTGCAACTATCAACGAGCTTGAACCACGTGAGGAGGAAGAAATTCCACTTCCAAAATTCATGCTCGAGATCAAGGATGATATATTTGCCGATTATGGAAATACCTCGAATTATTATGCTATAAGGAGACCACAGAAGTCAAAGAAGTTGTCACCTAGTGACAGAGTCTTAAATTCTTCTGAGGTGGCTTTCCTTAAACAAAATGCTAAAGAGCTTGTGTCGATTATAAGCAATGATTGGTTGGAAGAATCAGAGCTTTCCTCCGATGTCATCCAAATTGATTTTACATCAACTACCATACTACTGCCGAATCCACAAGGGATGTTTTGAAGCATTATACAACCCTGTTGTGGGAGTTAACATCATGTCTGCAACATTTGCTCAAGATCTTCGAAGAGACATGCCCTTAACCCCAACAATAAAGTTTATGAAAAGTCCTTTAGGCCATCTTATTCCAAGTTTTAGGATTCTCTATGTCTTACCTATTTATGTCAAAAGGGATAAGAGTTCATTTGAGCTTCTATGTCTTTGATGTTATAGGGTTTGACGTATTGATTGGACAGCCTATAGAGAGACTTTTTTGCAAGAAGGACAAGAAGGGAATTTGAACATTAGCCTTGGAAAGAACTTTAAACTATCTCAGGTCCATAACTCGTGTTCTCAACAAAGAGACCGAGTCACTTCCCGAAGTCCGATCCTATGGAAGAAGTCTTAGAGACAACCCTTGAATCATCTTTCGAACCGGACTTTAAGGATGATCCCGAACCACTAGAAGAGGAAGGAGATAGTACACTAGAACCCGACCCTCTAGATGAGTCCGAGGAACCACCTAAGCCTCCCATAGAGCTCAAACCCTTGCCTTCCGGACTTAAAAAATGCTTTTCTAAATAATGATCGAGAATCTCCTGTAATAATAAGTGATAAACTCTCTGAGGAGGAAACCTTCCGATTGATCACAGTCTTAGAAAAGCATAGATCTGCTTTTGGCTATTCACTCCAAGATCTTAAAGGAATCAGTCCTATTCTTTGCACCCATCGCATTCCTACAGATCCTAAGATAACTCCCTCTAGAGAACCACAACGTAGATTGAACAATGTGATGAGAGAGGTTGTTAAGAAAGAGGTTTTGAAACTGTTACATGTCGGGATCATATATCCTGTGCCACACAGTGAGTGGGTAAGCCCTGTGCAAGTTGTGCCTAAAAAGGGAGGCATGACAGTTGTTAGAAATGACAAGAACGAATTAATTCCACAAAGAACTGTCACGGGATGGTGGATGTGTATTGATTACCGAAAGCTAAACAAGGCAACAAGGAAAGATCATTTTCCACTTCCCTTCATTGATGAGATGTTGGAAAGATTGGCAAATCATTCTTTCTTCTGTTTTCTTGATGGGTATTCGAGATATCATCAAATACCGATCCACCTAGATGACCAAAGCAAAACCACATTTACATGTCCATACGGAACTTATGCCTACCGTAGAATATCTTTTGGACTATGTAGTGCTCCAGCTTCATTTCAAAGATGCATGATGTCTATATTTTCTGATATGATTGGAGTGATATAGAAGTTTTCATGGATGACTTTTCGGTATATGGAAAAACTTTTGATAAATGCCTTCAAAACTCAGATAAGGTTTTGCAAAGATGTGAAGAAAAGCACCTAGTTCTTAATTGGGAAAAATGTCATTTCATGGTTAGAGAAGAAATAGTGCTTGTACATTTGGTGTCCGAGAGAGGGATAGAGGTAGACAGAGCTAAAATTGAAGTAATTGAGCAACTACCTCCTCCCATTACTGTGAAGGGAATTCGAAGCTTCCTAGGTCATGCAAGCTTTTATAGACGGTTCATACATAACTTCTCACACATTGCTAGACCTCTAACAAACCTGCTAGCTAAGGATGCTCCCTTTGAATTTGATGACGCTTGTTTAAAAGCTTTTGAAACCCTTAAGAAAGCGCTCATCTCTGCACCAATCATTCAACCCCCTGATTGGTCGCTACCTTTTGAATTGATGTGTGATGCAAGTGATTATGCTGTGGGAGCAGTTTTGGGACAAACTAAGGACAAGAAACATCACGCAATTGCATATGCTAGCAAAACTTTGACAGGACCTCAACTTAATTATGCAACTACCGAAAAAGAGCTTCTGGCTGTTCTTTTTGCGATAGACAAGTTTAGATCTTACTTAGTAGGAGCAAAGGTAATTGTCTACACTGATCATGCTGCTCTTAAATACCTGCTCACTAAGAAAGATACTAAACCCCGACTCATAACATGGATTTTGCTACTCCAAGAATTTGACTTAGAAATAAAAGATAAAAGAGGAGTAGAAAACCCTGTTAACGATCACTTGTCTAGAATGCAGTTTAAGAATATGCAGGAACTACCAATCAATGACTCTCTTCGAGACGACACGCTCTACGCCATCTCCAGGTCGGATCCTTGGTACGCGAATATCGTCAATTTTATGGTTGCAGGATATGTACCACCAGGAGCGGAAAGGAGAAAGCTTATTTATGAAAGTCGTCTACATATATGGGATGATCCTTATCTCTTCCGAGTATGTGCTGATGGACTACTCCGAAGATGTATACCCACTGAGGAAGGACTACAGATCATTGAAAAATGTCACTCATCACCATATGGAGGTCATTATGGCGCATTCCGAACCCATGCAAAGATCTGGCAAAGTGGATTCTTTTGGCCAAACATGTATGAAGACACCAAGAACTTCGTCCGAAGATGTAGAACATGTCAGAGGCACGGCAATATCAACTCAAGAGATGCTATGCCTCTCACCAACAATCTTCAGATTGAGCTCTTTGATGTCTAAGGAATCGATTACATGGGACCATTCCTGAAATCAGGCAACTATGAGTACATTTTAGTGGCAGTTGATTATGTCTCAAAGTGGGTAGAAGCACAGCCATGCAAAGCTACCAATTCTACAAATTCCAAGAAGATGTTTCAGGAGACAATATTTCCAAGATTCGGTGTTCTAAGAATGGTGATTAGTGATGGAGGAACTCACTTCATTGACAAAGACTTTCGTAACTACTTAATGAAGCAAGGGATTCAACATCACGTGGCTACTCCTTACCATCCTCAAACAAGTGGCCAAGCTGAGACTTCCAATAAGTAAATCAAGAATATCCTATAGAAGATAGTTAATGAGATGGGAACCGCTTGGAAGGAGAAGCTACCAGACGCACTATGGGCATACCGAACTGCCTACAGGAAACCTCTTGGCATGTCACCTTATCAGCTTGTCTACGACAAGACCTGTCATTTGCCAATAGAGCTCGAGTTCAAAGCTCATTGGGCAATCAAGAGATGGAATATGGATCTTGAGGCCGCTGGGACAAAAAGAAAGATGCAACTCTCAGAACTAGATGAATGGCGAGAAAAAGCATATCATAACTCGAAGATCTATAAAGAGAGAACCAAAAGGTGGCATGATAAGCAAATCAAGCAGAAGAGCTTCAATCCTGGAGATAAGGTGCTATTATTCAACTCCAGGGTAAGATTATTCGGACATGAAAAGCTACGAAGCAAATGGGAAGGACCATTCACGGTGGTAAATTCGTCATCACATGGGGCAGTGACACTTCAAAACCACGAAGGTACGTTATTCAAGGTAAATGGCCAACGTCTTAAAATTTTTCTAGAACCTTCTAGACCACCTGAGGAATTGGATGAAATTTATTTCCTAACTTTTCCCTAATTTATTAAAAAATAAAACCCCATCGCGAATCGGGCCGTGACAAGAGAAAATATGGAGAGAAAACAGGCCAAGATTTCACACCGCGAAAGGGCACCAGGGACCGGGCCAGGGTGGGACCGGCCGGTCCCACCCTAGACCGGTCGGTCTGCCCAGGCACCGCCTCGGGGTCCGCCACCTCTCGTTGTGAAGTTCATTCCATTAGGGTTCAGAATATTCGATAGTCATCCGTATCCACCGCCGCCTTATCGCGATAGATGCTCGGCATAGATTAGGATGGAATGACCCCCACCCCAAGGAACCAGGACTATATAAACAAGCCCCTGGGGTCATTCTCCTCTCATCCCAAGAGCTCTCCTCTCTTAGCCCTAGCAAGGAAGCTCTCTAATCTTTCCATCTCCCACCAAATAAACAACCTAAGCCTTCCCTACTGTTGGTACTTTTAACGTCACTACTAAAAAGCAGAGATAAATCCTACCCCTAGCAACGACGTCAACAGTAGTCGGTATATAATTACTTGTCATTAGCAACTAGCCACTCTTGAATTACTAACATTCCTAAACATGAAGTAGGTTGTCATCCCCAATTATATTGCTAGGAAATTATTATAGATTTACATTGTACTAATGTGACTAGGCAGATAAAATATATGAATAAAATATGAATGTAAACTAATGGGTTCTACAAGCGGACAGATAATTATACCGTTGTAGCATTTTACCTAGGGAAGTATCCAGGTTGTCGATTTATAATTATACCTCTAGGAAAGCTATGTAATAAACTATCATTATTATATTGATGAGAAACTATATAGACTGAATAAACGATATTACCTAAGTCATATACTCTACTCATAACAGGCAGATGTCACAAGATAAAGATAAATATGGGTGATAGCATAATCATCAAGTATCATAATTAAGGATAATCATCAGAGCATCTTACTAGTCATAATCATAGCTAGCCATTTGATAAACTAGGGAGATAGGTCTATAACTACGTCAATTGAATAACTCTAATTAGTGCAACTACATCTAGTAATCATCGCTAAGTCAACCCTAAATCATCATTGCATGTAAAGAGGCATCAACTAATGAGGGTATTAAGACCTAAGTCACCTCCTTCGCGACCGTGCCCATGCTAGTCCTACATACGGGGGGTGGACTACAGAGGAACTAACGTAGCTGTCACCTACGTAGACTACCACACGTCCCGGCATATTAGGGTGCACTCGCAGATAAATAAGACATCTAGACAACACGTCTACATATCGCCTATCATCTACCCATTGTACATATGGATAAACGCTATACGAGCAATTACATGAATTCAATAAGATCGAAGTAACTAAACTAGACATATAATCAAAGTAGACAATGACTATTGCAATTAAGAACATATGAATCTATTTAGAGTAAAGTCTCCCTAATCTGAATAATGAATACAATAAAGTAATTAAGAACTAGATCTATTACCGAACTCTCACGCTCCAGCCAGATGCCAGGGGCTCCAGATCCAATGAAGAACTAGATCTCCTCTACTTCTAATCTAGCTAGCTAATCCTATGAACTAGAAGGCTCTTGATGAACTTGAAGGCTCTTGATGCTTGATGGCTTGAGGCCTTGATGAATAATGAATTTAGCTCTCTCCAGGGGGGTCTACCCACATATTTATAGTCCGGTGGGATACGCGTGCGCCGCAGGATCAAACCGACGTAACGTAGGGCTGAGATGCATCCTTGGAGGCGGTGGAGGAACATTCCAGAAGGGGGGCCGCAACCCTAACCCTAGGGCGCCACCCGCCCCATGGTGGGGCCGGCCGGCCCCCCACCTTGCCGCTGGCTAGCCCCCATTGCTTCGGTGTCTTCCGAGTCTTCCCCGAGTCTTCTCGCGATGTCCTCCGTGGCGGATAAGTTTCGTGGTTATTTTGCACTAGAATCCCTCTTTTTTAGCTTTTCTGAAAATCACCGTGGAAAATACAGAATATGCAAAACTCGTGGAATTTGTCAGATAAAGCCCTAGACAAGTGTGTTTTCTTGTTTTCCTTTGGGTAAAAAGCCCTAGTAAAAGTTGACGCTAACGAGTGTCAACAACACCCCCCTTAAGCTTACCTTTTGCCAGTCCCTTGGCAAACAAACTAAGCCTAGCGATATTGTATTTGGATCATGAGTTGCTACAATGTCATTATACTTTTCAGTACACATGCTTTCAAACAAAAATTTCCTCTGGATTAAACAATGTATGCTCTAACCTTCAAACTTACTCTTTTCACCTGTAATATGGGGCTTCATAGCTTTTGCATAAGTCTTGAGCAGTTGAAAGATAGAACAATCAAGCTAAGCACTATGTCTCAAATTCTTTGCAATACTAACATTTTAGAGTTTTTCATAAGTTTTTAGAATAAAACTCAGAGCTTAATTGTATGACACCCTCAAGTCTCTCAATGTATGTGGTATTTGTGGTTCTCTCTTGAGGCATTAATGTTGTTATGCCTCCTATAGCTAAAGGTATATATATAGTGGAGCTTATAGGAGTGGCATTAACAAGGATATGCATACTTGCAAAACATGTATTGTAAAGTCAACTAATGGATCCACAGAGAATCGAGGTATACAATCAAACCAAGATGTGCATGTGTATGGAATATGGTGGATGGGTGCATATGTGTTGTTTATGGCTAACTCCTATTTCTACTTTTGCTCTTTTGGGAATGACTCTCTTTTAACACTTTTCTCAGGAAAGACATGGGCTATCTTTATTATTTATTCAGGGAGGCGGGCATCTAGTACCCATTGTTTTAATTGCTGGGACACTTGTCCATCTTTTACTCCCCTTTTCTTTCTTACTTTTTCTTTCTTTTCTTTCTTTGCTTTTCTTTTTGCATAGCCACATGCATCCTTTGAATTCAATAAATAAATCGAGATATAGTCAGGACTTAGAGCATTAAAGACAGGGGTTATCCTATAGGGTATTAGTATATTTTTATGTCCTCTCCTAGTGTAGGAGGTGAACATTTTATGATGAACATGTATGGAAATATGGTGAATGATTGCGATTACTCCTTGAAGTAGGGATAATGCATATGTGGACTGGAGTGTGCAAGTGTTTCTTGGTTTTAAAAGCATGACAAGACTCTCATAAGGTATACACCACCAGTTGACTGAACTCAATGCAGAGCAAGTAGCTTAAATGTGAAAAGGTTTTCCTATCCTCTAAAGTATTAATTCTGGCTTTGGTAGGAATTCACATTTGTCATACAAGAGCTCATCATGTAAATTTTAGATTTTCAAAATAAAACCTTCAGACCTTCATGAATCATATCAATCAACTACCTAGTCTTAGCGCAAGCTTATGCCTCCACAATTAAGGTTCAGAATAAATTCTCCAATTAAAACAACAGTGCTTAGAACCAGGAAGATTTTAAGTTTGGCAAGTAGGTACTTAGTAAGCATTCTGACAGAGCAACTATTCATCATCTCCAAAACAATTGTAATGCTCATCAATTTTAATAGCTCTAGCCTGGACTAACTTTAAATTATATTCTACCAAATATAGAACTAAGTATTTCTTTGGTTTCATCAATTAATTATATATCTTTTTATGGTTTTATATTTAATACCTAGCAAAAGACTCTATGACTTCATGGACTTTCATGTGCCCACATATTTTTGATATTTTATGGCTATTTATAAAGTAGACTCAAAAATCGCTTATGTGTAGTCACCTGATAACTAGGGGATGCTCCTCCCCCAAGCTTAATGATTGCAATATCTGTTGTAGATGTCCTTTAGAGCGAACTAGCCAATAGCGAACCCGGTGGTTGCCACTGATAGTCTCTCTCCTTGCTATATTGTTGTTCCTGCATAAATACTCCACAAGAAACCAAAACTTGAGGCTCGAATTTAATAATGGGTTAGCGGTCAGCCAAAGAGTAATTGATCACCTTTATGAGCTATATTTAATGTTGTCTAATTTAAGCAGGAATCTCTCTTTTTTTATGATGCAAGAATTTAAATATGAATGCTATATTTTTATCATTTTTATTTTATGCCACCACAGTGGATATTCCTTCGAAAAATGCCATAGGGTATCCACATGGGGCTTTATGATGCAATAAATATTTTTATTGTTTTATATTTTAACATGTGAACAGAATTATGCTACTAGGAAAATTTAAATTGCTAATGCATTGAATGAGATAACTACCATTCTGACCTTATGGCTAGGGTACGGAATTTAAAGTCTACCGACAGGACTTAGACAGAGTGAGCACTTACTCAGTGGGTTCATCGTCTGAGGTAACCTCAGTCAACTCCCCATCTCGTGGTGATGCGTCGCATGCCTCCTTCCATCTTGCTTCGGTCTCTTTTGCTTCTTTCTCTTCTAGCTCCAGCTCTTCATCTTTGTTTGCTTTCTCCCACGCTTCTAATCGTGCTAGGATCTCCTCCTTTTCTTCCTTGACGATCTGGTCCATCCTCTCAGCTTCTTCTGCCTAGCTACTACAGTGAGGTACTTGCTTGTTCTCTTCTTGCTCCGGGAAGCGATCTTCATATTTCACAACCTTGCCAGAAAGTCTTCCCATCCACAAGGAGGCCGAAAGCAGCCCGACGGTGGGGGGCTTGACATCTTCTCTTGTTGCGTTGCTTCCTGCTCTGCTCATGGTTATTTAATGTTTTGAATTGACAGCGTACCTTTCCGGTAGGTAGGTTAAAGTGGATGTGTCCGGACCCAATGTAGATGTGGGCATTGGCGGTGTAGAGGAATGGTCTTCCCAAGAGGATCGGAGAATCATCATTTCCCTGCATGTCAAGAACTAGAAAATCTGCAGGTATATATTGTCCTTGAATTCTTACCATGACATCCTTGACTACTCCTTCTAGAAATCTCAGGGATTGGTCCACCATCTGCAACTGAATATATGTTGGGTATAAAGGTAAATTAAACAATTCATCATATACCTGTTTTGACATTATGTTGCAGCCTGATTCAGTGTCGCAGACGGTATGAGGAAAGGTGGTGTCTTTGATTGTGCATTCAACGATTGGGACACCTGGATCACCTCTCTTGATTGGAATGGCTTGGGTAGCATGTGATCATTTTTACGTGTTGAGAGCAGTGATTAGTTGAGTTGTCTCCTCAAGTGCATGCTTGGTCCTCCTCCATCTTCTATTGTTTCTATTGTTCTTCTTCTTCGGCATTGGTTGCTGTTCTTGCTCTCCTTGTTGCTGAAATTGCTTCGAGGCTGCAGGAGCTTTCAAGGCGCGGTTCTTGAATGTGAATCTCTCCTTCTTGTCCTTGATGGACAGGACGATCTTGGCGTACTCGGCATAGATGATGCTTTTGTTGTGCATAGGAATGGTCTGCCTAGAATGATGGGTGCCTTCTCATCTATTCCTGTCTCCATGACCACGAAGTCAACTGGGACATATGATTGCCCCACTCTAATGACAACTTCTTCTAGTACTCCCTCAGGGTAGCAAATGGACTGATCTGCAAGCTGCAGGCGCATATTTGTGTACAACAGGGGATCATTTAATATTTTCTCATAAATTACCTTGGGCATAATGTTGACACTTGCGTCGAAGTCGCAGATAGCCTCTGGAAAGCTATGGCATCCTATAGAGATAGGAATGACAGGTCTTCCAGGGTCTCCCATCTTCTCTGGTAGAGAGTGGTCAATCCACTGTATATCTGCAGGCTCAATATGATATTGGGTTGCATTGTGAATATCAACAAGGTTAGCAATTTCTAAATCTTCTAGTTGGCCTAGAATCTTGCCTTTTTCTAATGGAGGTACAGCAGCAGCTAACTGAGCTAATTGTGATTCTAACATTTTATTGAAGCTATGCTGATTCTTTATGGCAGAAGCAAAAGTATCCATTCTAGCATGTATGTTTTCCAAAGTTTTATCATTTGATGTTAGTTTCCTAGTCATTTGATCTAGCAGTTTGGATTGACTAGTAACTAATTCTCTCAAAGGTGGAAGGTTATAATTATTAAAGTTGTTACCTTGGTTGTTACCTTGGTAATTACCTTGTCGAGGTTGTTGGTTCCACCCTTGATTTTGTTGAGGACGATAGTAGGTGTTGTTGTTGATAAAGTTCACATCCTCTTAAAGTTCACATCCATGTCATATCTCCACATTCTTCACATGTCATATGGGAATCATTGACGTGCATGACTTCCTTCTTCTCTATGTCGAGCTTCTTCATGATGAGGTCTAGTTTGGCAGTGACCATGTCAGCTTTCTTGAGATGATGGATTCCTCCTCCCTTCTTGCGAGGCTGAGTATGTTCTTCATTGCATGTTGAGTTTGAGGCCATCTTCTCGAGAAGTGCTTTAGCATCGGAGAGCTTTAGTGACAGGAAAGCTCCCCCAGCTGCAGCATCAATAGACTCACAGGTGCTAGAGATTAGCCCGTGATAGAAAGTCTGCATTAACAGTCACTCCTCTATCCCATGATGAGGACAGTCTTTAATGTAGTTCTAGAATCTTTCCCATGCTTCAGTGAATGATTCATCATGTTGTTGTTGGAAACTTGAAATCTTCCCACGCAGAGTATTGGTCTTGGCTGTAGGAAAGAATTTTGCCAGGAAAACGGTTGAGCATAGGTCCCATGTAGTGTGCTTATCTTTGTTGATGTAGAACCACTGCTTGGCTTTCCCCAATAGTGAGAACGGGAAAAGACGGAGTAAGATAGCATCTTTTGATACTTCTCTGATTGTGAAGGTGCTGCAGATCTCTAGAAAGTGTTGTAAGTGTGCACTTGCATCTTCATGTCCTTTTCCACAGAATTGGCTGGCTTGAACCATGGTGATGAGAGCAGGCTTGAGCTCGAATCCATTCTCCCCAGTGTTGACTGCTGGTCCAGTCCAGATATTTGCTATTGTTGGGGCAGAGAAATCTCGCAGCGACTTCTCAGCCATGTCTTCAAACACAGGAGCTAGGTTTTCACCTAAATACTCTTCTGCTTGTTCTTCTACTTCTTCTTCAAATTCTTCTTCCAAAGGTTGAGCCGGCTCCTCCGAAGAGCTAGCTTGAGCAGCAGAGGGTGTTCTGGATGGTGACTCGAATTTATCCCTTGCTTCTACAAACCTTTTCTTTCTAAGGAGTTTCTCTGGATCGTCAGTAAAGTTCTTTAGAAGAAAAAAACCATTCATTCATCACCCTGCATAAGATAAGAAAATGATAACAACGAAGGGTGTACCTGATAGAGTTAGAGATCGATTGGTAATATGACTTTATCCATGTGTATATAGGTTATCAATATGTCCTAAGTTTATTGTGCCTTCTCCGGCAACGGCACCAAAAATGCTTGTTGGTACTTTTAACGTCACTACTAAAAAGCAGAGATAAATCCTACCCCTAGCAACGACGTCAATAGTAGTCGGTATATAATTACTTGTCATTAGCAACTAGCCACTCTTGAATTACTAACATTACTAAACATGAAGTAGGTTGTCATCCCCAATTATATTGCTAGGAAATTATTATAGATTTATATCGTACTAATATGACTAGGCCGATAAAATATATGAATAAAATATGAATGTAAACTAATGGGTTCTGCAAGCGGACTGATAATTATACCGTTGTAGCATTTTACCTAGGGAAGTATCCAGGTTGTCGATTTATAATTATACCTCTAGGAAAGCTAGGTAATAAACTATCATTATTATATTGATGAGAAACTATATAGACTGAATAAACGATATTACCTAAGTCATATACTCTACTCATAACAAAAGTGAGGTCACAAGATAAAGATAAATATGGGTGATAGCATAATCATCAAGTATCATAGTTAAGGATAATCATCGAGCATCTTACTAGTCATAATCATAGCTAGCCATTTGATAAACTAGGTAGATAGGTCTATAACTACATCAATTGAATAACTCTAATTAGTGCAACTACATCTAGTAATCATCGCTAAGTCAACCCTAAATCATCATTGCATGTAAAGAGGCATCAACTAATGAGGGTATTAAGACCTAAGTCACCTCCTTCACGACCGTGCCCATGCTAGTCCTACATACGGGGGTGGACTACGGAGAAACTAACGTAGCTGTCACCTACGTAGACTACCACACGTCCCATATATCGGGTGCACTCGCAGATAAACAAGACATCTAGACACCACGCTACATATTGCCTATCATCTACCCATTGTACATATGGATAAACGCTATACGAGCAATTACATGAATTCAATAAGATCGAAGTAACTAAACTAGACATATAATCAAAGTAGACAATGACTATTGTAATTAAGAACATATGAATCTATTTAGAGTAAAGTCTCCCTAATCTAAATAATGAATACAATAAAGTAATTAAGAACTAGATCTATTACCGAACTCTCGCACTCCCGCCGGATGCCGGGGGCTCGGATCCGATGAAGAACTAGATCTCCTCTACTTCTAATCTAGCTAGCTAATCCTATGAACTAGAAGGCTCTTGATGAACTTGAAGGCTCTTGATGCTTGATGGCTTGAGGCCTTGATGAATAATGAATTTGGCTCTCTCCAGGGGGGTCTACCCACATATTTATAGTCCGGTGGGATGCGCGTGCGCCGCAGATCAAACCGACGTAACGTAGGGCTGAGATGCATCCTTGGAGGCGGTGGAGGAACATTCCAGAAGGGGGGCCGCAACCCTAACCCTAGGGCGCCGCCCGGCCCCATGGTGGGGCCGGCCGGCCCCACCTGGCCGTGGGCTGGCCCCCCATTGCTTCGGGTGTCTTCCAGAGTCTTCCTGAGTCTTCTCGCGATGTCCTCCGTGGTGGATAAGTTTCGTGGTTATTTTGCACTAGAATCCCTCTTTTTCAGCTTTTCTAAAAATCACCCTGGAAAATACAGAATATGCAAAACTCATGGAATTTGTCAGATAAAGCCCTAGACTAGTGTGTTTTCTTATTTTCCTTTGGGTAAAAAGCCCTAGTAAAAGTTGACGCTAATGGGTGTCAACACCTACACCGTCGAAGAGCCGGAGGAGGCCCTCCCACTAGCGATCATCCCGCCAAAGCAGCTGGCGGTGGTGCCACCGAAGGCGATCGTCCCGGTGCCATTGAAGGAAGTCGTCCGAGCTCGACCTCAAGGAGCTCCACTGGAGGAGGCACGCTTCACCCTGGCCATCAGGAGGCCAACCATCGCACCTCCAGCTCGTCGGCCGCTTCTCGGAGATAAGCCTTGCCCGCTCGGTCAGCCTAGCATCTCTCTCCCCTAGGGCACTAAGTTATTACCTGCAAGAGAAGGGGAGAGGCTGCTGAATGTCACTACCAAGTTTAGGGTGGTGACTGGAGCGAAGTACACAACAGAGAAGGAGCGAGTGACTCTGGATGGTGTACGGGTGGATTCAAGCAATGTCAAGTTCCATCCACCACCAAGAGCCAACCCGGAGCCACCGAAGAAGAAAGCAAGGACTACACCAGTCCCCTCGTCAACCTCGACTCAACCTAGCCATGCCGAGACTAGGATAGACCTCAGCAGGGGGCAGTGCAGTTGGAGGTGCTCAACACCCCGAACACGGCCAGCAACGCATAACGAATCTAGAACTGAAGCAGGAGGAGATGCGTCTCAAGAATAAGGCGCTCAAGGCTAGAGTTGAGGAGTTAGAGAAAAAGGAATAGAGATAGAGATGATAGGCACACGTGATAATTCATTCATTAGTCAGTTTGGTTAGTTAGTTTGTTAGTTCAATTAGTTAATTCCTTCATTCATTCATTGTGTAATAAATGTGCCTTATTTATAATAAAGAGTCAAGTTTTAGAGTCATCATCTCTCTCTAGATATATGTTTTTGTCTCCACCTTGTTGTGCATAAAAGGAAACAGGAAACAAGTGTGGGGGAGACAGCCAATAAAGAACACAGAAGAACATCTACAGGAGCCAGGTATGCACTCCAAAGCACTCTCATTTATTGACAACTGAGCTTAATTGAATATCCTTTAATGAAACATGATTACACCTCAAGGATGAGTGGCTTAGTCATAACTTAAGGCAAGAATCGCATAAATTCATCTCCTGTACACTTGCAGCTGTTGGGAACTCTTTGTAGGGACCCCATGCTTCTTAAGTTGTTGACAAGTATGAGATAGTAAAATATGAAAACCTGAATTTCTCTGACTGGTTATTGGAGCTTTTATTTCAAAAACACAAAAACAATATCTAAGCTACTCCTCTGTGGTTTTTTTTTTAAAAATGCCCATAGAACCATACATGATCATAACTTGCTACATAAGTTACTTATTTTGCACTGAGCTCTGTCAGCTTTTGAGACCCGTGTTGTAGAGACTTATCATGCTCTCAAGATCAAGATCCACTTACACTCCATGTATGCACTATCCCTACACTAGGGGGTAGGCGCAGCTTTTTCCATCCACATAAAAAATTATGTGCTACTCTTACATTGAGAGTACGCACCCAAAAAGATCTTTGGTAGGATTGTGTTTATCTATGCTCTAACATTATCAGAAATCTCTGTCTTGCATAAAGTTTTCGTGCAGGATGACATAGGCTATGCAAAAAGAAAAAAAGAGTTAAAAAAAAAGAAAATGGACAAGGGTCCCAATGTTAAAAGAACAAAAGGAACAAAGATGCCTAGCTCTCTAGAAAAGAAAGAAAAGAAAAATTCAAGATAGCCCATTGTCTCCGAGCACTCCAATTCAAGCAAGAGAGATATATCCTTCAAGAGTATGAGCATAAGTAGAACAAGATAGCCACCATATATTCCACACACATGCACATCTTGATCTAAGAGTATGACACTTCTCTCCTTAGGACTCTTACGCTGGCTCAGTAACGTGTAAGGTAAGTATACTATTTCTTACCAAACCTTCAAACTCCACATAAGCCTATTAGAGGTAGGATGCAAGGAAAGACAGTCACTCATTCATGCCTAAGTGAGATCCACAAATACCACATACAATGAGTGATTTGAGAGTACCACATTGAGGAGCAGGTAAGCTATATGTTTATTTCAAAAATCTTACAAAAACCTCCAATGGTCCTAGCAGCGAGATAAAGATAATCTGTTCGACTGTTCTACTTTTCAACTTCTCAAAGTTGTTTGGTAGATGTTGACACCTCTTAAGCCCCCATGCATTTACACCGGGTTGTCATCCCAAGCAGCGACATAAGAGGTGTGGTATTAAATCATGCAACTATCTTAAATATAAATGAGTATCCGCAAGCACACAGATAAAATACCATTGTAGCATTTTATTGGGAGTGAACCCAATTATCGAATTTATTTGATCCCATGGGAAAGGACAGCTAGGGAATATTGATGTGTATACATACTTAGATAGGATCCACATGACAAGGACATACTTATACAGGGGTAAGCCACATAGATATATATATGATAAGTATAGGGCAATGATAAATCACTCAGAGATAGAAATAGAAACTCTCTAATGTAGCAAGGCAAAAAACAGGAGATTAGTTAAGAGATTGAATTCCTATGTAGTGTCGAATTACTAAGTCTTTGCATCTACTCTAGCATGTTACTTTCATCTATAGTATTGATGACTCTAAATTACTCAAAAGGAACATTACTAGGGAGGTTTGTGGATAAAACACTCTCCTCCTTCGCAATAGCATTCTCTAATCTTATAGACGGGGATGGAATACATAGGACTCAACAGGAATGTCACACCCGCGATCGACCACCAAACCCGGCCTACAAGGTGCATTCGTAGGTAGAGTATATCTAAGCACCATGCTTACATAATTACTACCACTTAACTCACTCGAGTAATGAGCTAAGCGCTTTACGATCATATGAAATAGTTCATCGTCAATCAATACCATATCAAGCAAAACACTAGAATAAACTAGGAGCTTAATAAACTGAAACATAATAATTAAAAACAAAGTCATAAATAAAGAGGGATACAAAGCTATACCAGCCTCCTGGATGACGACTCCAGAATCCTCGAGCGTAGCTCAACTCTACCATCAAACCTTGCTAGCTAATGCCTAACTAGAACTTAAAGTATTGGAGGTCTAATCTAATTCTCTGAGGATGGAACCCTTCGCTCTCCTTGAGAGAGGAAATAATGAATTAGGGTTTCTTGGGCTCTCCTCCTAGGGGGGTGCCTCTCCTTTTATAGCCCTGGGCGATGATCGTGAGCCATCGGATCAAACTGACATTGACGGGCAACCGAGATTGATCTTCAAAGGCGGTGGAGCGAACCGGGCAAACCGGGCCCCGAGAGGAGGTTGGCCTGCACGGCGGCCGCCCAGGCCCAGCACCGGCCGGTCGGCTCGGTCTCCTCCGGCCACCGGCTCGGCGTGGTGCCTTCTCGTTCCTTCTAGATCCTTCCCCGCAGCACCATGGAGTCCGGTTTCCGTTTTCTTGCTCCAATAAGCTCTTATGTTGCGTCTTTTCCGGTTTACGCCTGTAGAAATAATAAAACACCAAAACTCGTGGAATTCAGTCAGTGTAAACCCTATGTCTACTTTGGTGTTCACAAGTGTCTCCATTTTAAGGCTAGTTGGCGGGTAAATTTATGCAATAATGGCCATCAACAACTCCCCCAAGCTTAACCTTTGTTAGTCCCTTAGCAAACCACTCTCTTAAATGGGTCAGGAGTTGCTGCAATATCAAAACTTCTCAAGAGCACACATGCTTTCAGATAAAAATTCTCCTTAGTCTTAGAGTGAACCATTCTGACTTTCACACTTACCCATATTACCTTTAACCATAGAGCTTGACATCCTTCTCTTTTGGTCATGAGCAGTTGAAAGACAGAAAGATCAAGTCAAGCACTATGTCTCAAGCTCTTTTGTTCAACCAAGTCTCTAGAGTTCTTTAGGGATTTTCAAAATAAAGCTCAGAGTTTCATTGTATGATACTCTCAAATCTCTCATGTATGTGGTATTTTTGGATTCCTCACCAAGGCAATGAAGCTTGTGCCTTTATCTCAACCTACATCTAAGGCTTATGTGGAGCTCATAGGTGTGGAGACAGCATGAATAAGCGTACTTGTACTGCATGTGTTGTAAAGTCAAACAAGGGATCCAAAGAGAAACAAGTCATACAATCAAATCAAGATATGCATGTGTGTTGAAAATGATGGATATATGGTGGACCTAATTCTACCATGCTCAAATGGATCTCTCTTTGAAGTATCAAAACCTTGCCGTGGATGTGAGCTATCTTTTCTTCTTTTTCTTTTTGGATATTTATTTTTCTTTCTTGGACACTTTCCATCTTTCTCAACTTTCATTTTTCTTTTTTCTTTTTTTTTTGCATAGCTCATTCCTTTGGCACAAAACAATTTGGAGAGATGATAGAAAACTCTGGAGCATGTTTTTGGTGGATGGATATTTTTGGTGTCTACCCCCAAAGTAGGAGTAGGACATTTTCGGATGGATAGAATGACATGTTTTTTGCGCCTACCTCCAGGGGTAGAGTAGTGCATATGAGGTGGAGTGTGTGGATTTTGATTTTAAAAGCATGACAGCTTTCTCACAAGGGTCACCGAGGTTGACAACACTCAATGCAATGACAAGCAAAGACTTGTGTGGAAGCTTCCTAGTCTAGATATGCAATTATGGCTCGTGGGAATTAAGCTTGTCATACAAGAAACTCATCATGTGTTCTTTTAAGTTTTCAAAATTAAATCTCTAGAATTTCAGCATCACATTGGAACAAGATAAATAGCAACTCTAACCATCTCAAATCATGTCCGTCAACTACCTAGACTTAAGATCGAATATGCTACCCACAGGTCTCAGATTCAGAGTAAGTATTCATGTCAAATCGGTTGTGTCCGAAACCTTAGGAGAACTCTTGACTATAAGCTAGGTACTCAAAAGAATTTTAATAGAGCAACTATTCATCATGTCCATGTCAACAAAATTTTTCTCCAAGTTCTTTTTATTCACAATGAAATTTAAGCAAGCCTATAAACACTCTTTTTATTTTGTTTTTATGGTTTTTATTTAAGTGAACTAACAAGCAAGCTAAAAATCAAACAAATCAAACGAAAAATAAGAACAAAGGCAAAGATAACTTACCTCGAGATACCGGGGGTGCTCTCCCCCAAGCTGGATATTGCAGTAGTCGTTCAGTGTGGCGACGGCGGCCTCGCGCCCATGTGCTAGAAGAGGTAGTCCTAGTTCTGCATCTGCTGCTGGTGGTACTGGTCATGTAGGTGTAGCTGTCCAAGGATGGAGGTGTTTTGCGTGACGAGGGTGGCAGTCTGCTCCTCGATGTTGTGGAGCCTCTGGTTGTTCCTTTGATGTATCATTTGCTGCTCGTGGTAGCCCATCCCTACGTCCGATGCACGGCCACGCTGGTACCCTCCAGAGGATACTTCCTGCGAATCAACAGACATTCTTCCTTGATAGTTATTAAAATTACCTAATGGCCAATCCGCCGTCTCTCCCCAGGGGACTTCAGCTTGTGGCGATGGTTGAGCATACTGGCCCCAACTGTCTTGTTAAGGTTGTCCCCTGTGGGAAGACTCTGCTTCTCCAAAGTTCATGTAGCTGGTGTAGGCTGGTCCTTATGGCGTTGGGTCGGCACCATAATAGTGAGTGGGCTGCATGTTGGTGAACCGTGCCGACGCGCTTCGTATAGGTGTCGCTGCTGTTACCTGCACATTGACAAGAAGAGAACTGGTGGTGTACAAGTTGAGCTCCGGGTTAGGTAACCGGATCTGCCTATTATTGATCTTCATGATCACAGTGTCTCCTCTCTTCACCAAGGTCTGGCCTTGGCGAAAGTAGTCGTATGATATACGACCTCGTCCTCCTCCAATGTACGGAACAAGCGAATTTTGCCACAACTCAAGATAGCTAGCAATCCGAGTCACAAGAGAAGTGCACTCGATATCGTAGCCAAATCGAAAAACCTCTAACCACTGTCTCATCATCATCATAACGGGGGCAACTTTCCTACTCTTCACTATGGCATAAAGCAACTTGAGCTCGTCTATCCTCACCGTACTAGTGTCACTTCATGGGAAGAGAGTAAACGCCAACCACCTATGCATGAACCTTAATGTAGATAATTGAATGCTACTAGTCTTGGCATGCGTGGGTGAGTTTTGGCCAGTTATGTCTCTCCAGAACTGTTCTCATGAAATCAGAGATGACAGCATCAACATCTATAGAGCACTCAGCATGGAAACCTAAGCTAGACTTAGCTCCTTCCAAGTCAAAGTTTTCTCAATCCCAAAGAGTCAGAATTTTACCCCATTTTCAACAAAGTTTAAGGTGCACAGAAATTCAGCAGTAAGCAATTTGCACCCTGGCTCAGAAATATCCGCAAATCCCGTCCAACCCATGGCTGAAAAGATGGTTTGGAATTCAGTGTCTATACCTGTGTCTCGAAGAAGCTCAGGATCGTATACTGTGGTCAGGACGAACTTGCGGCCCTTGATGAGCTTGAACTTTTCCTTCTCTTCATCGTTCTTCCACTTGAGGTCATGTTTCTCCATTAGACGGTGTATAACCGTCGAGGAAGAAGATGGCCTGTTGCTTGCGGGTGGCGTCTCGTCAACCTGCATGTCAGAGCTCTCTCGGGAAGAGGAGCTCCGAGTTGATCGTGTGGACTGGGACCTAAGTCCACTCTTGATCCCTCTCCATATGCCACTCATCCTTTCGGCGAGGGTCCGATCTTTATAGTCTTCCAGACTGGACTTCTCCTGATGATTATACCTTGGTAGCGTCTGTCGGTCCCGGTGTTGGAGACCTTAAATCTTCTTGCTCCTCACACCTCTCTGATTGAGAGTATTGTTCCGGTCGTGGCTTGAATGCAAACCTTTCTTCCTTACCATTGATATGGAATCGGATTTCTCCAACCCCAACATCAATGTGAGCATTCGCCGTGCTCAAGAAGGGTCTTCCCAATATAAGTGGTATATTTGTTGCTTCCTGCATGTCAAGCACAACAAAATCGACTGGAATAAAGAACTCTCTTATTTTTACCGGAATGTTCGACACCTTCAGGGCGGCGAAGTGATTGGTCCGCAAGTTGAAGGAACATTGTCGTGGGTGTGAGTTTGGAGTAGTTGAGTTTGTCGAAGACCGTCTTGGGCATAACACTTACGCTGGCGCCAAGATCGCATAGTGCATGTTCAAACACTTGATCTCCAATTGAGCACTCAATAGTGGGGCGTCCTGGGTCTTGTTTCTTGATTGGTGATGTGCTCAGGATAGCTGCACTACACTCCTCTGTGAGCTTAACGACTTCGGTGGTGGGCAGTGGCCTCTTGTTGTTTAATATGTCTCTAAGGTATCTTGCATATGTAGGCACCTATAGGGCATCTAGCAGAGGCACATTGATATATAAGTGACGTATAACCTCCACAAACTTCCCAAACTGCTCATCCATCCTTTCTTTTCTCTGTCGATGAAATGGTAAGAAGTTGGTGTCATTATAGTTGTGCTGAGGCTCTTGCTCTAATGGTGGCACAACTTTTTCTACTTCATCGTTGTTTCTCTCCGCAGGTGCTGCTGGCGATGCCTATACTCTTACTGTCCTTCTAGGATGTGTACCTTCAGGGTATGGGGGATCTTGAGTACTCTTGCCTCCTCTTGTAGTGATTGCATTGATTTGCTCGGGAGTGGGGCAAAGAATGGGCAAAGCAAGAGCCAACCTTGCTACTTGTGATTCAATCCTTTGGTTATAGCTTAGTTGATCCTTTATGGCAGAAGAAAAACTCTCCATCTTACGATTCATACTCTCTATGATCTTCTCATTAGGAGCTAGCCTTTGTGATAGCTCTTCATTGATCTTCAGCTGCTGTCTAATCACATTCCACAAGGATGGTTGTTTGACTTGATCCATTCCTTGGGTGTTGCCAATAATGCTCAGATCTTCTGGCAAATCAGGGGAATATGTGATTCCTAAATATCTTTCCGTTCTTGATTGAGAATCCATAGCATCCTGAATAGCCTGACGATCTTTCTTGTAGTTGTCTTGCTGTTCGAGCCAGTTTAATAACACATTCATCTTGGCTGAGACTGCACTCAACTCTTCAATGTCAGCTTCTTCACTCATCTTGCAATGCGGAGCATCGTCCAACGACCAGCCTTAATTAGAGGCTATCGTCTCCATGAGTGACTTGGCCTTCTTGATAGTGAGTGACAAGAACGTTCCCCCAGCAGTAGCATCTAGTTGCCCTTGTGCTCCTTTGGATAATCCATGATAAAAGCCTTGCATGAGCAACCAATCTTCTATTCCATGATGGGGACAATCTGATATATAGTCCTGGAAGCGTTCCCATGCCTCTGGAATAGGTTCATCTTTCTGCTGTTGGAAGCC
Organism: Chrysopogon serrulatus; assembly: GCA_015844335.1. Taxonomy (NCBI): domain Eukaryota; kingdom Viridiplantae; phylum Streptophyta; class Magnoliopsida; order Poales; family Poaceae; genus Chrysopogon; species Chrysopogon serrulatus. Next base: position 139,915 of record JADLZL010002921.1, on the reverse strand, counting down.
AGTGATCTTCTCTCTTAAGGCATTGGTCTTGCCTGAAGGGAAGAATCTCTCTAGGAAGACCTTTGAACAATCTACCCATGTCTTGATGTTTTCTTGATTTGCATAGAACCACTGCTTCGCTTTCCCCGTTAACGAGAACGGGAACAAACGAAGAAGTATGATGTCTTGAGCGACGTTCTTGATGATAAGTGTGCTACCAATCTCCAGAAAATTCTGAAGATGAGCACTAGCGTCTTCGCTGATCTTTCCACTGAATGGAGTTGCTTGCACCATATTAATGAGACTTGGCTTGAGCTCAAACTCAAGATTGTTGATTGGAAGTGTTGGTCCGGCGCGAATGTCCTTCGTGCTCGGAGCAGAGAACTCTCACAGAGACTTGTCAGCCATGGCTCAGAAACTGGTGTAAAATGAACTCTTGATTGGTTTGATTGAAGTTGATGAAAGATAATGATGAATCAAGACCAATCCTGCAATACCCTGTGTATGATATAGACAAAGACAAACAAGGGTAAGCCTGCTTAAGCAGAGGTACCTAGTTATGGTTCCATCTATAAGTATGCATTTGATCAATATCTCTTTATAGCTTAGCCTTTCTCCGGCAACGGCGCCAAAAATGCTTATTGACACCTCTTAAGCCCCCATGCATTTGCACCGGGTTGTCATCCCCAGCAGCGACATAAGAGGTGTGGTATTAAATCATGCAACTATCTTAATATAAATGAGTATCCGCAAGCGCACAGATAAAATACCATTGTAGCATTTTATTGGGAGTGAACCCAATTGTCGAATTTATTTGATCCCATGGGAAAGGACAGCTAGAGAATATTGATGTGTATACGTACTTAGATAGGATCCACATGACAAGGACATACTTATACAGAGGTAAGCCACATAGATATATATATGATAAGTGTAGGGCAATGATAAATCACTCAGAGATAGAAATAGAAACTCTCTAATGTAGCAAGGCAAAAACAGGAGATTAGTTAAGAGATTGAATTCCTATGTAGTGTCAGAATTACTAAGTCTTTGCATCTACTCTAGCATGTTACTTTCATCTATAGTATTGATGACTCTAAATTACTCAAAGAAATATTACTAGGGAGATTTGTGGATAAAACACTCTCCTCCTTCGCAATAGCATTCTGCTAATCTTATAGACGGGGGATGGAATATATAGGACTCAACAGGAATGTCACACCCGCGATCGACCACCAAACTCGGCCTACAAGGTGCATTCGTAGGTAGAGCATGTCTAAGCACCATGCTTACATAATTACTACCACTTAACTCACTTGAGTAATGAGCTAAGCGCTTTACGATCATATGAAATAGTTCATCGTCAATCAATACCATATCAAGCAAAACACTAGAATAAACTAGGAGCTTAATAAACTGAAACATAATAATTAAGAATAAAGTCATAAATAAAGAGGGATACAAAACTATACCAGCCTCCTGGATGACGACTCTAGAATCCTGAGCGTAGCTCAACTCTACTGAAACCTTGCTAGCTAATGCCTAACTAGAACTTAAAGTATTGGAGGTCTAATCTAATTCTCTGAGGATGGAACCCTTCGCTCTCCTTAAGAGAGAAAATAATGAATTAGGGTTTCTTGGGCTCTCCTCCCAGGGGGGTGCCTCTCCTTTTATAGGCCTGGGCGATGATCATGAGCCATCGGATCAAACCGACATTGACGGGCGGCTGAGATTGATCTTCAAAGGCGGTGGAGCGAACCGGGCAAACCGGGCCCCGAGAGGAGGTTAGCCCAGACCGGCCGGTCCAGGCCCAGACCGGCCGGTCTGGCCTGGTCTCCTCCGGGCCACCGGCTCAGCGTGGTGCCTTCTCGTTCCTTCTAGATCCTTGCGGTCCAGCCCGCCGGCGGCCACTCCTCCGGGCCACCGGCTCAGCGTGGTGCCTTCTCGTTCCTTCTAGATCCTTCCTGCAGTGCCATGGAGTCCGTTTTCCGTTTTCTTGCTCCAATAAGCTCTTATGTTGCGTCTTTTCCAGTTTACACCTGCAGAAATAATAAAACACCAAAACTCGTGGAATTCGGCCAGTGTAAACCCTATGTCTACTTTGGTGTTCACAAGTGTCTCCATTTCAAGGCTAGTTGGCGGGTAAATTTATGCAATAATGGCCGTCAACAGTAGACACTTTGAATCTCACAGTGCAGGAATCACCAGGAATGAGCATATGTTGATCTCTTCGTCCTAAGCTATGTCTGATCCAACCTTTTCTCGAGGACGAGTAAAAGCCTAAGTGTGGGGGTGTTGTTGACGGTCCTAAACGATCAAATCCAGCCGTCAACTAATCTTCCAAAATGATATAAAAGCAATCCATCTACCTAGAGTAGGGCTTTAACTAACGAATTCCATGAGTTTTGGTGAATCAATGGTTTTGCAGGTAAACACCGGAAAAGACACACTTTTGAGCTACACTGCAACATAGAATGCCAGAATGGACACCACGGCAACACAGAAACATTCCAGAAGAGACGAGAAGGCACCACACCGAGCCAGGGGCCCGGGGGGCCAGACCGCACCGGCCGGCCGGCCCCTGACCGGCCGGTTCAGGCTTTGCTCCGGTCGCGCCCCGGTTCGACCGGTTTACTCCATCGCCTTTGAGGATCGATCTCCACCATCCGTCAAGGTCGGTTTGATCCGAGGGCTCACGTTGATTCGCTAGGGCTATAAAAGGAGAGGCACACCCCCCATGGAGAGAATCCAAGAGAAGAAGAGAAGAGCTTTAGCTAGAAACCCTAAGTAGGATTCTCGGAGGTGTCCCTTGAATGGATGACCTCTCGAGTTAGCATTCCAAGAGAGAGCTAGTTCTATACCTCTAGAAGCTAGTTCTTCAGAGGGAGAGAAATAGAGTTTAAAGAGAAAGTTTTGAAGGAGTATCGGCCTGTCGGTGCTACCTCTACGGCTTGTATCTGAGACTACTTTGGAGTCAACTTCTGTGTTCAAGTAAGTAACATTGTTTATTCTGTTTTGCTAGTTTACGACTCTTTTGAGTACTTTAATCCTTGTAGCTCTTGGGTTAGAGTAGTATTCATAGTGTAAGCGTGGTGCTTAGACTCCGTTACTCGTAGTTGTACCCTATTGTCCGGATTTGGTGGTAGCTCGCGGAGGTGACTTATAGCTCCGTTGAATCTTACTTATTCCACTATCCCGTCAGTAGGCCTAGCAGGAGAATAGTTGGTAGCCGAGTATAGCTCCGTCTGTGCTTGTCCTATCCAACTCCCTAGTGAAACATTTTAATCATAATTTGCTTGAGCCTAAACTAGAAGCCCTAGTTGTCCCCTCTATATCCCTACCTTCTACAGCCTTGTTTGCTACTCAGTTGGTTAAGTGTAGTTTAAAAGACCCTCACACATCTTCCTTTGGGTTCGATATTAAAACTGGGTATACTTATCCGGTGAAGTGCTACAACGTATCCATGCGCTTGCGGAATTATTCAGTAGGCATTAACAGATACCAACATTCCTCAAGATTCATGGTGCTCGGGGACTAGCTGTGGGGGTTTAGTCCCCTATACCCTCACGGCTGGCCTTTGGCCTCGCTAGACAGGGCAGCCCAGGCCACAAGACCAAGACCGATCGGCCTTTCTAGCCTGGTCGGAGTCCCAGGCGGATAATTGAGAGTTACTTGTCATGTAAGATAACTAGTCGGTTAGAAAACCAATTGTACTCTACTTAGATACGGTTTGTTTGTAACCGACCACCTCGGGATTTCAAGATCTGTAACCCTGCCCCCCAGACTATATAAGGCGGACCAGGACCCCCCTCAGACATAATTCTCAATCCTTTTCATCAATAACAGAAGAGCAGGATGTAGGGTATTACGCATCAGGCGTCCCGAACTTGGGTAAACCGTGTGTGCTGTTTTTCCTGTTCCATCTCGCTTGTAGTCTAATAGCGTGCCTCCACCATAAATCACTGCCATCGGCATACCCGTGGTAGACTGCCGTCGATATTTCGTCGACAGTAAGGCGCATGGAGAGGCGGAAGGAGCGCCGGAGGCAGAGAGAGGCGCGAGGGGGCGAGGCAGTGAGGAGCTCGCTGGGGCTGTCTGGTGCGACAGAGGCGGAGGTGCTACGCTGTCCCGCGCCGTGGCCTGCGTGCGGACTGGGCGGCCCTTTTTTTTTGCCTTCCCTCCGTGGCAGGTTGGGGCTTGGGTAGATGATGCACGAACTTGCTGGATACTGAACAATCAAATCAAACTCTTCTACAAAACTGAACCTGAACTTAAACTGAAAATGGATTCAGCCTAGATTTAACATGGTTTTCCTATCTTCTACAAACTGAACCTGAACTGAAAATGAACTTTCAGCTACCCCTCCAGTAACGGGTAGTACCTGAATCACAATAAGACAAATACTTATCAATCAAACTCTTCTACATGACTGAACCTGAACTTAAACTGAAAATAGATCGTAATGTAATGAACTCAACCTAGATTTAACATGGTTTTACTGGATTATAATGATCCTAGATTCTACAAAAATGAGCCTAAACTGTAAATGAAAATAGATTCTACACGACTTAAACTGACTCAAATACTAAACAACCAAACTCTATTGTTGTTCAATGAAACTCTATTGCAGGTTACTGGGCTTAACTCAATCTAGGTTATGCAAGAATCAACCTGAAGAAAAACTAAAAATAAATTCTCTTGGAATTGAACTCAACTAAAACTAAAAATAAGCTAAACAAAACTAAAAACGAACTTGAATAAAGCTATGACTGAAAATATATTATACAAAATTGAAAAATAAATGAACCTAGATTCTAGTGGACCTGAACTAAAACTTATACTGAAATAGGCCTTTTCCTTGCAGGTTGACAACCTGTGCAAGACCGGAGAAAGATTTCACTTCATAGTTGTGCAGGATTTTCATTAGTAACCATAATGCTGAAAGCTAGCTACTAAGGCAGTGATGCTTTTTTTTTTGAGCAAGATGACAACAGTGCCCTCTAAGCAATCTAGTCTTGACTCCTGATCGTGGCCACGTGTATGCAAAAGATAGAAAGCGAACTAACTAACTTAGTGCGGCCATGTGAATGCACAGAACAACTAAATTTAGTTCAGGACTCCAGGATTTAGTCCAGCCTCAGCATTAAATTTGAGCAAACTGATTCACCCGATGATATCAGCCATAGCACCAGATATCCCAGTCACAACAAAAAAATCTGAAACCGGGCTGAGCGAGAATGTAGCCCACGGTGACAAACCAGCCCACAGCGACAGAGGATAGCACACAGAAAGAATCGACTGGGAACTGAGTCGTAGCTCAGTTGGTGGTGATCCCGGTGTGGACACCACAGGTCGTGAGTTCGAGCCCCGCTCAGCCGCGGTTTCCCACGGGGTTTTCCCCATTTTTCTCCGGGACTGTTCCTGGATAGACTAGGATACACACACGCGTGCGCGTTCAGTGGTACTGCGCATTTCCCGCGCACTGGAGGCTTTGCACCTCCCAATCCCTATGGCTGCATGTCTTCCCTCTTTGGTTTGAATTCCCCATGTTAGGGTACCTGATTCATCCAGATCTGGCCCCCAGATATGGTTTGCCTCGTCTTACTGCTCGGCTGCAGATTCATTATTACTAGGCGGGGCCACATGCGCGCGAGTGTTGTTTGTGCATCTCTGTATTTGCTGTGATGTCGCTCCTACTGTTGATTGAGGTTCCATCACTTTTGCTCGTTGGGATTATGGGGTATATACGTGCTGGGGCTGCGTGGGGATGAGCCTAGTTTGCCTTTAGATCTTTCTGTATTACTAGCCTATAATAATTATGGTCAGGTATAAAGTCAGAATGGAATGATAGGGGATAGAAAGCAAATTAAGGCATCTTTCTGTACCTCATCTTTTAGGTCGTCATCAATGGTACTTTAGAAAACAATTTGTGCACAACCAAATTAAAAGCTCTTCGTAATACGTGTAATGCGCTACTGAATTCCTAAAGAGGTATAACAGAAATTGCATAGACTGGAATAGCAGTATTATTAACTTTTAGACAATGCGGTAACAATGGTATGATTCATTGAAATTAGAAAACTTAACAAGATTAAAAGGAAAATCATTGACCTTGGTGGGACTCTGTGATAGTCTGTGAATTGACTAATGAACCAGTAGCATGGAGCCATCAGTATTCAGTAGACTCTGCTATAGAGGTTGATCACACAATTGAACTAGTGTAGAGTACCAACAGTAGACTGCTAGCCGTTAATCGCACTGATGTAACAGTAGTACGGTTCATGGTCCCAATGCGTTCCAAATATTTAACCTGATGATCTTTGCTTGCATGCTGAATGGTGCAAAATTGTTGGGAAATTTGATGGTTCTGGTGGACCTGGTTCAAGGCTTTGGTCTTGGATTGTATGTAATTGTTATGTTGTCCCTGTGTATATCAGCATGCTTTGAATTTGCATTGCTCCTCGCAATGAAACTGTATTTGTCTGCAATGATTCTGTTCCTTTTAGAGCTCTACATTTTCAGGTTTTTATACAAGCATTGCATAATCTGATATGAAGCTTGTGCTTTGTTTGGTCATTGCTTATCTAATTCATATGTGATGTGAACCTTGTGCCGCATACGACCGGTAATATGTTATGATCTCTTCTAGCGTATAAGGTTAATATGAGGTCTGCCAAAGTAGGAGTGGGTGCCTCTACCGGTTATAAAATATTTTTTGCTATTTTAAAAATATTATTTTGCTATCTTTTTCATGTTTTCTGGACAGCGATTTCTACTGGTGGTTCTCAAACAACTGCCAGTGGAAATGGGCCATTTTCACTGGCCTCTCCCACTGGCGGTTTCAAAAAACGCCAGTAGAAATATGTTACAAACCGCCTGTACAAAGCATTTCTGTACTAGAGGAACATAGAAGGGAAATTAAGAGAGAAAAGAAGAAACCGAGAGCTACTACTTGCTGCTTTGATTTGGTGCCAATAAGAGTGATTAGAGACGTTGAGTTTTCTATTGGCACTAGCAGTTTGGAGATTGGCACAACATGTAGGGAGAGCTTGCGTGGAAATACTGAGTTCTAGACCGAGTTTGAAGAAAAGATAAAACACCTCAATTTTTATGGAGAAAATCAATACATACTCCGTATTATCATTGGACATGACACAACATAAAATAAAAAATAAAAAATAATATAAGAACTTTTTATTTAGCTTAGAATCATTGGAGAAATCTACTTAGATTAGGATTCCTATCTATACAGGTCTACATAACAAACATATAAAGTGGAGCACGACTACTATAGATGAAGTTAGTTAGGACAGGCCGTACCAAAATAATGGTACCAAAAAAGGGGGGAGAAAATTTGTCTCTTTATTATTAGGTAATAGAAGCATTCCAATTTCTGGTTGAAAATTGTTCTAGGATATAGTTCTTGGATAACCCAATGAGGCCTAACACAACTATTGAATTGCACTCATATTATATCTTGTATATTAATTTTGGAGATAAATATTCAAGAATGCAAAGGATCCTTGCATTTTACATGCTGTCTACTAGCATCACATCTTTAAGATATTTGAGATCCTCTACTTCTCACTGAATGCAAATTACCAGATTGCACCTCATCCAATACAAGTTGGATCACCTTTCTTTTCTCCTCCTGACAGTAAGCATACACATTTTATCGTCTTGAATTGGATCAATAGCGGCATTAGATTGGCAATGACAATATGCAAACAGTTCTTAAAGAATGTGGCTATCATAAGAAAAGTTAATCTCATCCATCAATTACTTGATCAAACTCTCAAAGCATTAGAATTATGCATAATGCAGGAGTAGTTTTACACAAGAGTGGATAGCTTCAGTTTAAATTGCTTGACTCAAAGTTAATCTTTCTTAGCGCATCGATACACGAGTAGACTCGATTTCCTCAGGAAGAAACGGTTTCTCTCTTTTTTCTTCTCTCCTTAATAAAGATACTGCCACATCAGCACCATTAATACTTCATTGGGACTGCCCTTAGTCGCTTCGCATCGCCGTGTCATCCAATCAGAGCGCGCATTGCACGTCATCCGCCTCGGAGCGGATACCGTATCGGCCAGACGCAACCTGGAAGCGGCCATATATGAACAACAGCTTGGGCCAGACGCGGCTTGGGATCTCGCTCGCTCGATCCCTCGGCCAGACTTCACAAGCATGAGAGGGGAAACAGCGGATTCATTCATCACCATCAATCAGGTACGTGCGCATACCTCCCTCCATCCACCTTGTCTTCTGCCGGTGGTTCCAAGTTTTGATTTGGTTAGATCACTGCGTATTGTGTTCTTCTTCTGTGCATTGGATTGGCTGCATGTCTCCCCTCTTCGATTCGAATTCCCCGTGTTAGGGTACCTGATTCGTCCAGATCTAGCCCCCAGATATGGCTTGCCTCGTCTTACTGATCGGCTGCGGATTCACAATTACTTGGCGGGGCCACGTGCGCGCGAGTGTTGTCTGTGCATCTCTCTATTTGCTGTGGTGTCGCTCCTGTTGTTGATTGAGGTTCCATCACTTTTGCTCGTTGGGATTATGGGGTATATGCATGCTAGGGCTCTGTGGGGATGAGCCTAGTGGCCTAGTTTGCCTTTAGATCTTTCTGTATTACTAGCCTATAATAATTATGGTAAGGTATGAAGTCAAAATGGAATGATAGGGGGATAGAAAGCAAATTAAGGCTTCTTTCTATACCTCATCTTTTAGGTCATCATCAATGGTACTTTAGAAAATTATTTGTGCACAACCAAATTAAAAGCTCTTTGTAATACGTGTAATGCGCTACTGAATTCCTAAAGAGGTATAACAGAAATTGCATAGACTGGAATAGCAATATTATTAACTTTTAGACGAATCACAATGCGGTAATAGTGGTATGATTCATTGAAATTAGAAAATTGAACAAGATTAAAAGGAAAATCATTGACCTTAGTGGGACTCTGTGATAGTCTGGGAATTGACTAATGAACCAGTAGCATGGAGCCATAAGTATTCAGTAGACTCTGCTATGGAGGTTAATCGCACTACTGAACTAGTGTAGAGTACCTACCGTAGACTGCTAGCGGTTAATCACACTGCTGTAATAGTAGTATGGTTCATGGTCCCAATGCGTTCCAAATATTTAACCTGATGATCTTTGGTTGCATGCTGAACGGTGCCAAATTGTTAGGAAATTTGACGGTTCTGGTGGACCTGGTCCAAGGCTTTGGTTTTGGATTGTATGTAATTGTTATTTTGTCCCTATGTATATTAGCATGCTTTGAATTTGTAATGCTCATCGCAATGAAACTGTATTTGCCTGCACTGATTCTGTTCCTTTTAGAGCTCTATATTTCTAGGCTTTTATACAAGCACTGCATAGTCTGATGTGAAGCTTGTGCTTTGTTTGGTAATTGCTTATCTAATTCATATGTGATGTGAAACTTGTGCCGCATAAGACCGGTAATATGTTATGATCTCTTCTAGCATATAAGGTTAATATGAGATCCGCAAAAGTAGGAGCGGGTGCCTCTCCCGGTTACAAAATATTTTTTGCTGTTTTAAAAATATTATTTTGCTATTTTTTTCGTGTTTTCTAGGCAGCGATTTCTACAGGCGGTTCCTTAAGAGAACCGCCTGTACAAATCAATTTCTACTAGCGGTTCTCAAATAATCGCCAGTGGAAATGGGCCATCTTCATTGGCCTCTCCGATTGGCGGTTTCAAAAAACGCCAGTAGAAATATGTTACGAACCGCTTGTACAAAGCATTTCTATACTAGTGGGACATAGAAGGGAAATTAAGAGAGAAAAGAAGAAACCGAGAGCTACTACTTGCTGCTTTGATTTGGTGCTAATGAGAGTGATTAGAGACGTCGAGTTTTCTATTGGCACTGGCAGTTTGAAGATTGGCACAACGTGTAGGGAGAGCTTGCGTGGAAATACTGAGTTCTAGACTGAGTTTGAAGAAAAGATAAAAGGCCTCAATTTTTATGGCGAAAATCAATACATACTCCGTATTATCATTGGACATGACACAACATAAAATAAAAAATAAAAAAATAATATAAGAAATTTTTTTAGCTTAGAATCATTGGAGAGATCTACTTAGATTAGGATTCCTATCTATATAGGTCTACATAACAAACATATAAAGTGGAGCACGAGGACTATAGATGAAGTTAGTTAGGAGAGGCCATACCAAAATAATGGTACCAAAAAATGGAGGAGAAAATTTGTCTCTTTATTATTAGGTAATAGAAGCATTCCGATTTCTGGTTGGAAATTGTTCCAGGACATAGTTCTTGGATAACCCAACGAGGCCTAACACAACTATTGAATTGCACTCATACTATATCTTGTATATTAATTTTGGAGATAAATATTCGAGAATGCAAAGGATCCTTGCATTTTACATGCTGTCAACTAGCATCACATCTTTAAGATATTTGAGATCCTCTACTTCTCACTGAATGCAAATTACCGGATTGCACCTCATCCAATACAAGTTGGATCACCTTTCTTTTCTCCTCATGACAGTAAGCATACACATTTTATCATCTTGAATTGGATCAACAGCGGCATAAGATTGGCAATGACAATATGTAAACAGTTCTCAAAGAATGCGGCTATCATAAGAAAAGTTAATCTCGTCCTTCAATTACTTGATAAAACTCTCAAAGCATTAGAGTTATGCATAATGCAGGATTAGTTTTACACAAGAGTGGATAGCTTCAGTTTAAATTACTTGACTCAAAGTTAATCTTTCTTAGCGCATCGATGCACGAGTAGACTCGGTTTCCTCAGGAAGAAACGATTTTTCTCTTTTTTCTTCTCTCCTTAATAAAGATACTGCCACATCAGTAGATTGCTGAGCTATCAAGGTAATTTATATAGATAGAAACTACCATACCTCATTGGGACTGCCCTTAGTCGCTTTGCAACTACCCTTAGTCGCTTCGCATCACCGCGTCGTCCAATCAGAGCGCGCGTTGCACGTCATCCGCCTCGGAGTAGATACCGTATCGGCCAGACGCAACCTGGAAGCGGCTGTATATGAACAACAACATGGGCCAGACGCGGCTTGGGATCTCGCTCGCTCGATCGCTCGGCCAGACTTCACAAGCATGAGAGGGGGAAACAACGGATTCATTCATCACCATCAATCAAGTACGCGCGCATACCTCCCTCCATCCACCTTGTCTTCTGCCGGTGGTTCCAAGTTTTGATTTGGTTAGATCACTGCGTATTGTGTTCTTCTTCTGTGCATTGGATTGGCTGCATGTCTCCCCTCTTCGATTCGAATTCCCCATGTTAGGGTACCTGATTCGTCCAGATCTGGCCCCCAGATATGGCTTGCCTTGTCTTACTGATCGGCTGCGGATTCATTACTACTAGGCGGGGCCGCGTGCGTGCGAGGGTTGTCTGTGCATCTCTGTATTTGTTGTGATGTCGCTCCTATTGTTGATTGAGGTTGGGATTATGGGCTATATGAGCGCTGGGGCTGCGGGGGGATGAGCCTAGTTTGCCTTTAGATCTTTCTGTATTACTAGCCTATAATAATTATGATCAGGTATAAAGTCAGAATGGAATGATAGGGGATAGAAAGCAAATTAAGGTATCTTTCTGTACCTCATCTTTTAGGTCGTCGTCAATGGTAATTTAGAAAATAATTTGTGCACAACCAAATTAAAAACTCTTCGTAATATGTGTAATGCGCTACTGAATTCCTAAAGAGGTATAATAGAAATTGCATAGACTGGAATAGCAGTATTATTAACTTTTATACGAATCACAATGCGGTAACAGTGGTATAATTCATTGAAATTAAAAAATTTAACAAGATTAAAAGGAAAATCATTGACCTTGGTGGGACTCTGTGATAGTCTATGAATTGACTAATGAACCAGTAGCATGGGGCCATCAGTATTCAGTAGACTCTGCTATAGAGGTTAATCACACTACTGAACTAGTGTAGAGTACTAACAGTGGACTGCTAGCGGTTAATCACACTGCTGTAACAGTAGTATGGTTCATGGTCCCAATGCGTTCCAAATATTTAACCTGATGATCTTTGGTTGCATGCTGAATGGTGCCAAATTGTTGGGAAATTTGACGGTTCTGGTGGACCTGGTTCAAGGTTTTGGTCTTGGATTGTATGTAATTGTTATGTTATCCCTGTGTATATCAGCATGCTTTGAATTTGCAATGCTCCTCGCAATGAAACTGTATTTGCCTGCACTGATTCTGTCCCTTTTAGAGCTCTACATTTCTAGACTTTTATACAAGCATTGCATAATCTGATGCGAAGCTTGTGCTTTGTTTGGTCATTGCTTATCTAATTCATATGTGATGTGAAACTTGTGCCGTATATGACCGACAATATGTTATGATCTCTTCTAGTGTATAAGGTTAATATGAGGTCTGCCAAAATAGGAACGGGTGCCTCTCCCGGTTACAAAATATTTTTTGCTATTTTAAAAATATTATTTTGCTATTTTTTCGTGTTTTCTAGGCAGCGATTTCTACAGGCGGTTCCTTAAGAGAACCGGCTGTACAAATCGATTTCTACTAGTGTTCTCAAACAACCGCCAGTGGAAATGGGCCATTTTCACTGGCCTCTCCCACTGATGGTTTCAAAAAACGCCAGTAGAAATATGTTACGAACCGCCTGTACAAAGCATTTCTGTACTAGTGGGACATAAAGAGAAATTAAAAGAGAAAAAATGAAACCGAGAGCTACTACTTGCTGCTTTGATTTGGTGCCAATGAGAGTGATTAAAGACGTTGAGTTTTCTATTGGCACTGGCAGTTTTGAGATTGGCACAACGTGTAGGGAGAGCTTGCGTGAAAATACTGAGTTCTAGATCGAGTTTGAAGAAAAGATAAAAGACATCAATTTTTATGGCGAAAATCAATACATACTTCGTATTATCATTGGACATGACACAACATAAAATCTCTACAAATAAAAAGACCAAGGATCTGAGATTTGCCTTGGTGAGGTCATTGCCTCAGACCCGACGTCGCTCTGCCACCTGCGAAAGAAAAAAAATCACGCGGTCCTAGAAGGAAAGAAGCCGCACAATCACCGGAAGGAAAGATCTCCGTGCGATCTCCTCCATCAATCACGCAATCTCCTATAATCCTTTCCATTGCTCCAATCCTGTACAAAGGAAGCAGCCTCCAATCACGTACAAAGATCTGCGTCATCTCGCCAGTCCGCCCTCGCCGTCGGAGCGCTCCGCGTCCGTCCTTGCTCGTGTGAAACCGCGCCATCTCCTTCCTTCCCTCCCCCGTCGTCACCCTCATCCGCTTCCGCCGTCATCGTCGTCACGCGGTTGCCATTGTCCACATCAACCTCCCCGCCGTCACCCTCACCTGCCACGGTCTCACGCCATCCTCGCCGTCGTTCTCGCACCGTTTTGGTGCGACACTCCATCGTGGGCTTGTCGTGCTGTGTTCCCGCAGCCACGCCCGACGCCCCCGCTCCCCCCCATAGGCAGCAGCACCCCCTGTCGCCTGCCCTCGCCCGTGCCCGCTCTCTCCGGTTCGCCTCCGCGATGCGCTCCGCCGGTCGAGGTACCCCGCGCTCCACCCCTTCCTGCAAGGCTGCACCGGCCTACCACAAGAGGTTGTCCGCCATCTCCCCTCTACCGGCAGGCCCTCGGCACCCCTACTCCGGCTCATGTTCTCCAGGCATCGGTGATTCTCCAGGTCAACGACAACCTCCACTTTCCCAAGGTTATCCGTCGTCGATCTGCCATTCAATCCACGGGCACCACCTGCCAGGCTGGTTGCCTCCCTGCCAGGCATTAATGTGAACCCGTTCACTCCCTCAGATCTGTGTCAAGGCTAAGATAATTCCCCACAGTAGATGAAGAAAATTGCCCTGTATGAAATGCTTTTCGTATGCATAGTGCACGGCTTGCGGATGATGATGCCAAGGCCGCTGTTGCAATATCCGTGTCTGAGATTACTCTGGTATCTGCCAAGCCTCCTATTGTATGTCAATTGCAAAAGTTGATTTATTTGTAGCAGCAACTCTTGATTTGAGGTGTATATTGATAGAAGTTTATTTTGCAAAAGTGTATCAATGTTCACATTCGGATGACATACTGCAGCTGTCAAAACGGATCAAGGAGAGAATGATAGAAGCTGACGTCTTTGGTAATGTTATCAAATTTTTGTTGAAATGTACTGAAAGATTTTGAAGGGAGAACTAATGACAAAATTAAGAGCTAATATGCAGGCATTAATTTGATTCTTTTAAAATTATAAATCTCCAGAAAATATTTCAATAGTTCCATTCTCTGCACATTGAATTTCATAATTGCTGTCATTCTGAAGACTAGCTATTTGTAATATTAGGTGCATGCTGTTGATATGTGTTTATATCCTAATGGTTGTTGACTGTATTGCAGACTATTTTTGAGAACATATTGTTGCAGCAGCACATTGCTCCTTTGTCAGGTTCTATGAGGAAAGTAAGCTACATCACTAGCTTGTCACTACAACCCTGGAGGTTAGTTGATGTTATTGCCTTATCCTAAGTCTTATTGATTTGGTGTCTTCTACCTCTGAACTTTAATCTAAATCCTTACAATTTCTATGGGGAGCTTGAATCATGACTCCTGACTGATCTCTCTCACAATGTAGTGACATTTGAAGGATCCTAAAATTCTTGCCTTTTCATGTCGTTTGAAATAGTTGCAGCTTGCTTGTGCATTGCTAAATATACATAATAATAAAACTATCCTATTGTCTGATCAGTTCGGTTCGAGAGAGCTTATGAGTTCTGACTTTGTGATTTCAAGCGTACGTGAGAGCTGACGATGACGCAGCATGGAAAACACCCTCCTGAAATGGATGCAAGCTCAGATTCATGTTGGAAATTCAGTCTCTAGCAAGGCTGTTAAAACAGTGATCCTGAAATCAGATTTTCACAACTATGACCCTAAGGTCATAGTTCTCAACAATTCCTGCTAATCCTTTGTGAGTCTATGTGTTGCATATAATTTGCATCAAGATTAAATTTATATTTAGTCAAGTATCATTGGAGATGTTTTCTTGCTTGCTTGAGCTCATCCTTCCATTGTGCAGTGTTTGCAAGTTTTCAAGCAGGATTTAGAGGTAATAGGTTTGATTGTCAGAGTTTGAAGCCTATTTAGCTTCAGTGTCCACTGTCCAGAGTGTATGTCAAATGGTTTCAGACTTTCAGAGTTCTTGAGACTGAATCACTGTCATACGAACTCCACGAGATCATTTCCCGAGCGCTAATATTGTGCTGCTTGTGTTTAGTATTTCTTGCGCTGCATCTACATTCAGTCTGATAGGTGATAATGGTCGGTCTTCAGAGTTGCTAATACTATCTTTGACTTCATGACTTGGAGCATTCACCGGCCTGTGTTCAGAGTAGTTCATATCCACGTCATGAAATGTGCTAGATATGCTGTTCTCTGCAATATAAAATGAAGATGTTCTCTGCAACAGATTTACATGTTCTTAGCAGTATCTTTTTCCTGTCTTTTTTTGTTCATTTTTACATTTTTAATAAGCAATTGTTAATTGATAGGCAAGTCTGCAGAGTTATTCTGTTGTAGTGCCCTTTAGTTCTCAGCATTGCCACAAGAAAAATTTCAAAATTTTACTATCTACTTTGCTGTTCATATCTTATTTACTTTGGTTATTCTAAAAAGCATGTGTTCCATAATTTTTTTGTTTACCAGAATTTATAAGTAATACTGCCTCGAGCTGAAATGTGCGTTATCGAGTTATTGGGTATTATATCAGTCCCCTGAACCTCCAGAATTCAGACATTCAGTACATCTGTGCGTATGAATTGTCACCAAAGCATATCGCATCAGATTGCCAATGCCTCACCCTGATATGCATCCTCCTCTCCCCATTCTGCATTGTTCCTCACTTTAGAACTTGGATTTCCAGAAGCTCAGAGGGCACCATGGCTTTCATCTTTGCATCGAAGTAAACATTGTCATGAGCATTTGTAATCAAATTTTGTGTGTATGATATATCCAAAGCGCCTCAATCAATTTTATTCTTGTAATCTTACAGATATGGCCTGTCTCTTCAAATTATTTCCTTGTACTCTTCTTTGATGATGCACTGAACTTATTGGAAAGTTACTTTGAGATGTAACTAAAGGTAAAGAATTGTAGGTTTCACAAGGCTGTGCTTGGGAAGCTGCACGATTTCACTGAGCATTTTATCTTTGTTGTTTACTTGTAGTCTCTGAATCATGAATCCCTTTCGAATGAATAAAATTAGTTGGATCAATATATGCCCATCAGACAAATTTTGTGGTTAAAAGTTCTTTCATAAATAGATGGCTTCTACACCTTTTAGACAAACTCCATCCTAATAGAAAAGTAATCACATGTCTGAGCATGCTGATTACTTTTTGTTTTTAAACGAATATTCCAATTAGGATGGAGTTCGTGTACAATTGGCATGGCAGCAAATTGTTTTTTCTATTATTAAAGTGGGCTTGGCAGCAAATTGTTTTCCTATTTCTGAACTGATCAAGTCAATTTGGTGGTAGGATAGACTCAGTGCATTGTAAAGCTTATTCCTACAGTTTGCAGGCATGACACAACTTTTTTTACTTTGACTGCTTCAAGCTATCATTCAAATGGTCGTCAAGATGAATCTGTAAACCTTTGTTTTCTTTCGATCATATCTCAGTTTTAGGAAGAAGACATTCTTACCCTGAAAGCTTGCAGGCATATGTTCTTTTATACGTGCTTCTATCTGAAAGCTAAAATGTTCTTTTATACTAAATTAGACAATGCCCTTAGACAATGCCCTTGTGTCAGTTTAGGTTGCAGGAAGGAAACCACAAGTCTGAAGGAAACCACAGGTGAATATTTCAGGATCTTACGCCAAAGTTGCCTTGCTACCCTCGATGCCTCCTACAAATGACGGAGAACCTGCTGCCTGTGCGGGTTCCTTGTATCTGACCAGTATTCAATTCACAATTTCAAGCAGCATGTGATTATTCAATTTATAAGGAAAATTCAATTTATAATTCCTTATCATAACTTGGCTCCTTGTTGTCAAAAAAAACTTGGCTTCTTGGAATGGATTTTCTATTTGTATGTCTAAATGAAAGACTGATAATAGCCTCAATAAGGTTCCACTACTGAATACATTGATGAACAAATGTTCCTGGTTTACATAATTTTGTTTTATCTGAGAGACCAATAAGAGATAATCAATTAGCATGGTTATGTTTGAACGTGCAAAGTTTATTGATCAACCTTTTGATTTGGTTATCGACTTAATGGAAATTTTAGGAGATTTTTAATTTATATAGAACTGTATTGTAAACGCATACAAGACATGGTACACTAGATAGTTACGATGAACATGGTTATTATGGTATGAACTAGGTTGTTTAGATTGTGGCTGTCATTCGGTCCGTGCTGAGAGCGTCCACAATGGGTGTTCTACCTTGCTCGGTCGTCCTCCCTATCTGGTCAGATGCATGATTGTGGGGAATTAAGGGCTTAGGCGGCACGAGTAGATGCTGACGAAGCAAGCGGACGGAGGCGGTCGGATAGAAAGGAGGGGGGCGACGCAGAGGAAAAAGGAGATACATTTGAGGACCAGGAGACCGAGCGAAGAGGTGGGGATTAGATGGGAATAAAGAGCAGGCCCAAACATAGTTTCAAATCCCCTGTCTTTGCATTAGAATCTTGTTACATTGTGGGACCCATCCAAAGGAACTCCTGTATCCATATAATATGGGTGCCCTAAGGTTTGGACATTATTTTGTTCTTTGCAAAAAAACTCACAGGCATTTACATGGATTTAACTTGCCTTACATAGCCACATTGAATGAACATAGTCTTGTACAGAACGAGATATCTTCAAATGAAACTTCATCCATAAAAAAATATTGCACATGATATAGATGAGTAATTAATTCAGAGTCACCGTCGATTGTAATAATATTAATAGTACCTATGATATGATTTAACTATTTCTGTACATTGCTAATGGTGAATCTTATCATAAACGCTCAAGTAAATATTTTATTCTACAGTATATGTCTGTGTAGAATCATTCTAAAGCCCACACATATTTATGTGGTGAGTATAACATGATTTGTTTAAGGTTTTGGGAGAGATTTTTCAAGACATGCAGTGTTACCCATATGATAGGCGCTAATATATACAAGATGGTATGGAGATATGGCCGAACTTATTCGTGGATTTATTGGGGCACGAAGAAAATAGATATCAAAGATTTCTTCCTGTCGGCATAAAATATTATCTATAGAGTAGAGTTATGAGCTGCAACACCACCACCCTCTGTGATTGAATTCATGAACTTTGCTTTTTGATTAAGTACCACTTTAACGTCAATATTTAATTTACATTATTATTATTTTATTATGTGATCCGTGTGTTTTTAGTTTTTAGTATGAAATTGTTATCCCGTAGCAACGCACGGGCACGCTACCTAGTAAAACATAAAAAATAATATAAGAACTTTTTATTTAGCTTAGAATCATTGGAGAGATCTACTTAGATTAGGATTCCTATCTATACAGGTCTACATAACAAACATATAAAGTGGAGCACGAGGACTATAGATGAAGTTAGTTAGGAGAGGCCGTACCAAAGTAATGGTACCAAAAAAGGGGGGGAGAAAATTTGTCTCTTTATTATTAGGTAATAGAAGCATTCCGATTTCTGGTTGGAAATTGTTCCAGGATATAGTTCTTGGATAGCCCAACGAGGCCTAACACAACTATTGAATTGCACTCACACTATATCTTGTATATTAATTTTGGAGATAAATATTCGAGAATGCAAAGGATCCTTGCATTTTGCATGCTATCAACTAGCATCACATCTTTAAGATATTTGAGATCCTCTACTTCTCACTGAATGCAAATTACCAGATTGCACCTCATCCAATACAAGTTGGATCACCTTTCTTTTCTCCTCCTGACAGTAAGCATACACATTTTATCATCTTGAATTGGATCAACAGCGGCATAAGATTGGCAATGACAATATGCAAACAGTTCTCAAAGAATGTGGCTATCATAAGAAAAGTTAATCTCATCCATCAATTAGTTGATCAAACTCTCAAAGCATTAGAATTATGCATAATGCAGGATTAGTTTTACACAAGAGTATAGCTTCAGTTTAAATTACTTGACTCAAAGTTAATCTTTCATACTCATTGGATCATGTATAATGTAGTTTTAGATTTATTTAGATTTAACCAACTAAACACTACATAAATCTAAAAGTAAATTATACATGATCCAATGAGTATAAAATTTTACTGCAGTTCAAGCATACAATAATTAGGACACCATAAAAATTTCACCACAATTGAACAATAAAAGCTATCATTATGAATTATTCTAATTTATTACAGAAAAGCATAGATTTAAATTCTACAGCTAAAGCTTTGTACTAAAGCATATCATATTATATGTTCACTTGTGTAGATATACTCATGTGGAGTTCAACAAAATTAGATTTTATATTTTACAATTTTTCTATTATTTACTATGATTTTTAAATATTCAGTCAAAATAAATTAAAAAAACTGCCTTCGAAACCAATTCAGAGAGATAAAACATACGGTTTGAAAAGTTGAGGGAGGTGATTTGTCCGGTTTTGGAGTTCAGGGGGAAAATGAACTTCAGTAAAAGTTGAGGAGGAAAAATAAACTTTTTTCTTCTATTTTTAGGATGGAAATTGGGCGACCTGGATACAGATGGGCCCCTCATTGGCCCCTCGGCAACTGGACCGCGTGTGTTCTTGGACCTCTTTCAATCGCGGCAGCCTCGCTCGAAGCCTGTTGGGCTACCGGTTGGCCCACACTGTTAAAAGGAAAAACTGTCCGTGCACGTGACTCCATTACACACACACCACCAGCCCACCGGTGGCTGCATTGGGCTACGGCTATAGATGGCCAACGGGCCATGCCGGCCCAATGGCCGTTGTGCCTGTCGGGCCATGCCTCCACGGGCTTCGTGCCTGGCCTCCGGCCATCGCACGGCCCATGGGCCGTCGGGCCGGCCTCAAAGCACGCCGTGCCGCCGGGCCCGTGCCGAGGCCGAAGGGAGCGGGAGCAGCCGAGGAGGGCAGCCGGCGGCCACGACCACGACGCAGATCCGCCCGCGCAAGGAGGAACGGAGACGGCCGGAGGAAGGGAGAGCAGAGGCAGGAGGGAGACGGCCGCGCCGCCCGCGCGCGAGGGAGTCGCTGCCGGTGCCGCCTCGCTGCCCACGCCGGCCGCGCGAGGAAGAGGCCGCGTCGTCCGGGGCTGGAGGCCGCACGCGAGGGAGCCACTGCCGGCGTGGAGGCGGCCGAGGATGCGCCTGCGAGGGCCGAGGGGCCACGCTCGTCTACCGGTGGTGCGGGACCGCGGGGAGGGAGGCGAGCCAGCGAGGTGCCGCCGCCTCCTCACGCAGCGTAGCTCGAAGTCACGGCCGCCGTCGGCGCTACTGGACCAGGCCGTGCCCGTGCCATGCCACGGGCCTAGGTGGCGGCCCAGGCACTGCCTGGTGCCTCAGGCCGGGCCGGCACGGGCACGGGCACGGTGGCCACCGGGCCGGGCCGTGCTCGGGCCGGGCCAAAATACCGGGCCACGCCCACGAGCCCACGGGCTGCATGGCCAAATATAGCTACGGCGCTACGTTTGCCGCTTGCGTTTCGCTTCGCCTCACGGAGAGCGAAACTTTACATCCGTTCCGTTGCAGGTGCCCTTTACAAGACTCAACCCGTTAGGGCGGTCCAATGGATAGTTTCTCGGAACTCTTTCCAAGAGAGAAAGAGAGTAATTAATATCAAATAGAAACTATCCTCCCCAACCCATGATTTCTATAACAGCTTCTACATAAAAGTTAAGTTAAATACAACGTAGAAAAGAAGTAGATCAACTGTGCAAGCAACCGTGTAGCCTCATCGCAGAATTAGCATTTTGTGCATCAAACACAGCAAGCAAGTGCGGCAAGTAAACATATTTTAATCATAGCAACCATGTTCGGGTTGCAGGTTTCCTAGGGACGTGGCCCATCGGACTGCAGGCCCATTTGATTCTTCACTGCACAGGCCCATTGCTCTACTCTCCTCCATCGACTCTTCTCTTCCATCCGATGCATAGGGTTCTCCGCAGATAAACCAAGCGCCGCCGCCGCCGGCACTTGGCACCAGCGTGATTCTGCTCCACTGCCAATGCCTGGATCCAGCGTCGCCCGCAACCACCGCCCGGCCACAGCGCCGCACAACATAGCTGCCCCAGCACCCCGACGTGGAGCCGAACCAGTGAGCAGGAGGAGCGATGCAAGAGCGAGCGAGCAGAGTGAAGCAGGAGCACGGCGGGAATGAGGAACCAGAACGCAGCGCAAAGGATCTAGGTGAGAGGAGCAAGAAACGAGCCGAGTTTCCCTAGTGCTATTTCCAACGTTTCTTAGCGCATCGATGCACGAGTAGACTCGGTTTTCTCAGGAAGAAACGGTTTCTCTCTTTTTTCTTCTCTCCTTAATAAAGATACTGCCACGTCAGCAGATTGTTGACCTGTCGAGGTAATTTATCTAGATAGAAACTACCATTAATACTTCATTGGGACTGCCCTTAGTCGCTTTGCATCGCCGCGTCGTCCAATCAGAGCGCGCGTTGCACGTCATCCGCCTCGGAGCGGATACCGTATTGGCCAGACGCAACCTGGAAGCGGCCGTATATGAACAACAGCATGGGCCAGACGCGGCTTGGAGGCGGGGCCGTGTGCGTGCGAGTGTTGTCTGTGCATTTCTGTATTTGCTGTGACGTCGCTCCTGTTGTTGATTGATGTTCCATCACTTTTGCTCGTTGGGATTATGGGGTATATGCGTGCTGGGGCTGCGTGGGGATGAGCCTAATTTGCCTTTAGATCTTTCTGTATACTAGCCTATAATAATTATGGTCAGGTATAAAGTCAATGGAATCATAGGGGATAGAAAGCAAATTAAGACATCTTTGTGTACTTCATCTTTTAGGGCGTCATCAATGGTACTTTAGAAAATAATTTATGCACAATCAAATTAAAAGCTCTTCGTAATACGTGTAATGCACTACTGAATTCCTAAAGAGGTATAACAGAAATTGCATAGACTGAAATAGCAGTATTATTAACTTTTAGATGAATCACAATGCGGTAACAGTGGTATGATTCATTGAAATTAGAAAACTTAACAAGATTAAAAGGAAAATCATTGACCTTGGTGGGACTCTGTGATAGTCTGTGAATTGACTAATGAACCAGTAGCATGGAGCCATCAGTATTCAGTAGACTCTGCTATAGAGGTTAATCAAACTACTAAACTAGTGTAGAGTACCAACAGTATACTGCTAGCGGTTAATCACACTGTTGTAACAGTAGTATGGTTCATGGTCCCAACGCATTCTAAATATTTAACCTGATGATCTTTGGTTGCAAGCT
The DNA here is from genome assembly GCA_015844335.1 of Chrysopogon serrulatus. Classification (NCBI taxonomy): domain Eukaryota; kingdom Viridiplantae; phylum Streptophyta; class Magnoliopsida; order Poales; family Poaceae; genus Chrysopogon; species Chrysopogon serrulatus. The sequence goes on along the minus strand of JADLZL010002921.1, from coordinate 117,465 downwards.
GAATGGTGCCAAATTGTTAGGAAATTTCACGGTTCTGGTGGACCTGGTTCAAGGCTTTGGTCTTGGATTATATGTAATTGTTATGTTGTCCCTGTGTATATCAGCATGCTTTGAATTTGCAATGCTCCTCGCAATAAAACTATATTTACCTACACTGATTCTGTTCCTTTTAGAGCTCTACATTTTCAGGCTTTTATACAAGCATTGCATAATCTGATGTGAAGCTTGTGCTTTGTTTGGTCATTGCTTATCTAATTCATATGTGATGTGAAACTTGTGCCACATATGACCGGTAATATGTTATGATCTCTTCTAGCGTATAAGGTTAATATGAGGTCTGCCAAAGTAGGAGCGGGATTTATGCAAAATTTAGAAATTGAATTTTAACTTACTATCCCAGTCATAATTTGTCTGTTAACTCCAGTAAAGTAAAATCAGAGTTCAAAGTTGGACCTAGTAAGCATGTAAAAATGCAAAATGATTGCTTTTCTGTTTTGTCAATGAACAGCCAACTGCATAAATGCTACTTGCTGTAGGTATTCTCAGGGCTTGCTTGGATGCGCTCCCAATCCATGTGCCCAATCCACTCTAACACATATGAATTCCAAAATGTGAAATATGTGATACCTATAGCCAACTGTATAAATGCTACATGCTATAGCTACTATTCTTAGCTAGCTAGATTTCCAAAATATGAAATATGTGAGACCTGCTAATCTGCTGTGATAGCCAATTGCAAGCTGTGTTGTTCTCACAGTAGTAGTGATGCAACTATTGATCTGAACCTTTTTACTGTCATGCAGAGAGTGTTAGGACAAGATGGTGGCCAATGGTGATGCACCTGATAGAGGGAGTGCGGCGGCAGCTGCAAGCCTGCGCAGGCGTAGGACAAGCGGTGCTGCTGCTGGTGGAGGCGGTGCCAGCTCAATGCTCTAGTTCTACACTGATGAGGCTACGGGCCGCAAAATGTCACCAAACACTGTTCTGATCATGAGCATTGGGTTCATCGCTGTTGTTTCTATGCTGCATGTTTTCAGGAAGCTGTACCGCACTGCCAACTAGGTTGGCAGATCCAAGAAAGCTAAGTCCACTAAGAGAGGAACCTTGTAGAGCAATTTAAATGGATAGCAAGTGACTCAAATTTTGAACTGTTATAGAAGTTTATTTATTCAACTTCCAATGCTGAGTAACCATGGATAAATCCTTGCTAATCATGTTTAGTCATTGCTTCATATTCTGAAATGTGTGGCTATGGATAATTCTTGCAAACCTTGTTTAGTCATTGCTTCAAATTTTGAAGTGTGCTTGCATATGCTACTTTGTGTTTGTGTTGTCATGATCTTACCACTCCATCCTTGTTGCCTACCCATGGCAATCTTGCACCGCCTAATGGGCCATTGTCCCATGGAACTGTTTTAGTTTCCAACGGGGCTAAGATGTGTTACGATATGAGTGCGTGTACCTGGTGCATGGCAAGATGCAGAGCTTGATTGTGCTGCAATGTTTCTTCAGATATGCTAACCAACGCGGTGGTGACTGATGAGCACAGGAAATCCACCAGTGGATAAAAAAGTAAAAAGGAAGTAACAACCTCTTTGTTTTAAAATAATCTACACCTTAACTGATGAGCACAGGAAATCCACCGGTGGATAAAAAGGTAAAAAGAAAAACTAGGGAAGTAATAATCTCTCTTTTAAAATAGTCTACGCCTTGTTTTTTTTCCAAAACATTATAGTACAAGCAGGTTGATGCATATCATTTTGGTACTCGTCACTGCATGTTTTCCCAGAACCTAGCACTAGCCCTTGTTTAGATTAAAATTTCATTTTAAAGTACTGTAGCACTTTTGTTTTATTTGATACCACTTCATCCTTGTTGCCTACCCATGGCAATCTTGCACTGCCTAATGGGCCATTGTCCCATGGACCTGTTTTAGTTTCCAGCGGGGCTAAGATGTGTTATGATACAAGTGCGTGTACCTGGTGCATGGCAAGATGCAGAGCTTGATTGTGCTGCAGTGTTTCTTCAGATATGCTAACCAACGCGGTGGTGACTGATGAGCACAGGAAATCCACCGGTGGATAAAAAAAGTAAAAAGGAAGTAACAACCTCTTTGTTTTAAAATAATCTACACCTTAACTGATGAGCACAGGAAATCCACCGGTGGTTAAAAAGGTAAAAAAAAATAGGGAAGTAACAATCTCTCTTTTAAAATAGTCTACGCCTTGTTATTTTTGTCCAAAACGTTATAGTACAAGCAAGTCGATGCATATCATTTTGGTGCTCGTCACTGCATGTTTTCCCAGAACCTAGCACTAGCCCTTGTCTAGATTTCAAAAAATTTCGTTTCAAAGTACTGTAGCACTTTTGTTTTATTTGGAAATTATTATCTAATCATAGATTAACTAGGCTCAAAAGATTCATCTTGTGATTTACAACCAAACTGTATAAATAGTTTTTTTTTTCTTACATTTAATGCTCCATGCGTACGGCTAAAAATTGATGTGATGGAGAAAGAGTGAAAAAAAATCTAGAATTTGGAGGGGAAGTAAGCAAGGGCCTAGCATCCCACTCTGCATTCTCACCCTGTTGGAGGCCCAATCCACTCTACATTTGCTGCCAAGACATGGATTAACTGATAATTTGAAATGGATTGTCTTATTCCGTACCATAGGTGTTAATAAATTTTTGTATAAATTTAGTTAAATTTAAAATTGATTAACTCCTCAAAAAATGAGAATTTTATTCTTTTGGGGACGATGTGTGAGTAGCGATTATACAACCAAATCTATACCTAATAATAAAGAGGCAAAACTTTTAGCCTGTTTTTTCGTCCACCTCTTCTTTCGCCCACCTTTTTTCGTCCAACTAAAAGATCAATTCGATTCCGTTCAGGTCCAACCTCCACCGCACGCTCATGGACCCCGTGGTGCTGGCCATCGTGCTCGGGCGCCGCGTGGCCGCCGTGACCTACTCCATCTCCCGCCTCTCGGAGATCCTCTCCCCGATCCCGACGGTGCGGCTGACGTGCGACCGGGACGTGGACGCGGCACGCATGAGCACAGAGCTGGCCTGCGGCGATGTGGCCGTGTGCACCGAGGGCACCATGTGCCGGGAGCCCTTCCTGCTCCGCTTCTCCAAGCTCTTCGCGGAGCATGGCGACAGGATCGTGCCCGTGGCCATGAACTACCGCGTGGGGCTCTTCCACCCGACGACGGCGCGCGAGTGGAAGGCCATGGACCCCATCTTCTTCATGAACCAGTGGCACGTGTACGAGGTGACGTTCCTGAACCAGCTCCCCGCAGAGGCGACGTGCGTGGGCGGCGAGGAAGAGCCCCGTGGACGTGGCCAAATACGTGCAGCGGATACTCGCCGCTATGTTCGGGTTCGAGTGCACCACGCTCACGAGGAAGGACAAGTACATGGTGCTCGCCGGCAACGATGGCAGCGTCAACGCCGCCAAGCCGCCGGCGGCTGGGAAGCCGGCTTGGCAGAGCCACGTGAAGGAGTTCCTCGGCTCCTGCTCCACTAACCATTACTTGCACAGCTCTGGACTCTGGCCCCCAAATACCTCGCTCACCAATTTGGTTGAGTAAATTGCACTGTAGGTACCTAAACTATTTGGTGTGTAACAGATGGGTACTTCAACTAAAAAACGTAACATTTAGGTACTGAAACTATACTTTTTGATGTCCAAAGGTACAAACGTAGCCACACAGGCGCCTGCAGCTGACGTGGAGCTGTCACCGTGGACGATGAACGCTGGCCCCTTGGCCTTTTTGTGAAAACCCCCTCCTCACATCTTTTCTGAAAAACATTAAATCGTTTTTCGACCATGCCCGGCCTGACCGAGGGTGCGCCGGCGGGTAAGCCGCGCTGCTCGCCCGGCGGCGAGGTTGCCGGCAATGGGGATGACACCAACATGACCCCCATGAGCTAGAGCATGAGCATCGATACATAGGTTCAATCGGGCAGCTAGGGTTTCATGGCGCGCTCGACAGGCCGGCCATGGCGGACGGCGGCTCTCCGACGTGGCGGAACTTGCCGACGGCAAGGTCACCGGTGACGGGAAGGCTACCCAAGCGCTCCCCACAATCATGCGAGCACTCTAGTGCTATCGGTTGGGCAGATTAGGATTTGGTTCGCGTGTGGCCACGGCCATGGTGGCATGACAGCACATGGCACGGTGGCGCGATGACGGGCCGGCCGTCATGGCTCCTAATCAGCTTAGGTATGGATTCCTACGTGTTCAGGAGGCTCACCACGACTTGATTGGCCAGGTGGTCGGAGCGGAGACGTTAGCAGAGTTGCACGCCGGCGTTGGGGCAGATCCGGCGGGATGAACTGGGCAGCGAGCTCGTGTTCCCGTGGAAATGGAGCTCATCTGCGAAAATGGTAAGCTGACGAGCATTGCAGGATCACGAGGAAGCCAAAACAACAAGAAAGAGGGCAAGAGGAGCTCTGGAGGAGCCTGGGCACGGTGAGGTGGTCTCGGCGGCCATGGCGACACCGCCGCGACGGGAACGGCGCGCGTGGCCATCTCTAGCGGAGCAAGGTACTGAGAGCAGCTCAGCGGAGTTCGCAAGGACGAGGCGAAGCTGTAGGCACAAGCTATTAGGTGGAGGTGCAGCGAGCATGGCGAATTTCGTCGGCGCGCGAAGCTCGACTGCGGCGGCACAGAAAAGAGAGGAAGACGGCCAGCGGCACGGTGAGGCACCCGCTCCTATAGCGAGCGCGCGCAGCTTCGCAGTCGCGAGTACGCGGCGCTCCCCCGCGGCCTCACGGGCTCGCGCGCGGGCTACTTGTTGACGGTTGTTAACGTCAACTTTTACTAGGACTTTATACCCGAAGGAAAACACAAAAACACACTAGTCTAGGGTTTTATCCGACAATTTCCACGAGTTTTGCATATTCTGTATTTTCCAGGGTGATTTTCCAAAAAAGTTTAAAAGAGGGATTTAAGTGTATATTTACCACGAAACTTATCCGCCACGAAAATATCACAAATGGGCTCAGGAAGCATCTAGAAGGCACTCGAAGCAACAGGGCCCGTGGAGGAGAAAAAGTGGGGCCGGCCGGCCCCACCTTGGGGCCGCCCGACGCCCCCCTGCTGGGGTTTTGCCCTACCTTCTGGAGTCTTCTTCCACCGCCTACGAGGAGCCTGTTGGCATTTCTAACGTCACTACTAAAAAGCAGAGATAAATCCTACCTCTAGCAATGACCCCAGAAATGGTTGGTTTATAATTACTTGTCATTAGCAACTAGCCACTCTTGAATTACTAACATTCCTAAACATGAAGTAGGTTGTCATCCCCAATTATATTGCTAGGAAATTAACATAGATTTACATTGTACTATTGTGACTAGGCAGATAAAATATATGAATAAGATATGAATGTAAACTAATGGGTTACGCAAGCGGACGGATAATTATACCGTTGTAGCATTTTACCTAGGGAAGTCTCCAAAGTTGTCGATTTATAATTATACCTCTGGGGAAAGCTATGTAATAAACTATTATTATTATATTGATGAGAAACTATATAGACATGATAAACGTTATTACCTAAGTCTTATACTCTAATCGTAACAGGCAGAGGTCACAAGATAAATAAGAATAAATATGGGTGATAGCATAATCATCAAGTATCATAATTAAGGATAATCATCGAGCATCTTACTAGTCATAATCATAGCTAGCCATTTGATAAACTAGGGAAATAGGTCTATAACTACGTCAATTGAATAACTCTAATTAGTGCAACTACATCTAGTAATCATTGCTAAGTCAACCCTAAATCATCATTGCATGTAAAGAGGCATCAACTAATGAGGGTATTAAGACCTAAGTCACCTCCTTCGCGACCGTGCCCATGCTAGTCCTACATACGGGGGGTGAACTACAGAGGAACTAACGTAGCTGTCATCTACACAGACTACCACACGTCTTGGCGTATCAGGGTGCACTCGCAGATAAACAAGACATCTAGACACCACGTCTACATATCGCCTATCATCTACCCATTGTACATATGGATAAACGCTATACGAGCAATTACATGAATTCAATAAGATCGAAGTAACTAAACTAGACATATAATCAAAGTAGACAATGACTATTGCAATTAAGAACATATGAATCTATTTAGAGTAAAGTCTCCCTAATCTGAATAATGAATACAATAAAATAATTAAGAACTAGATCTATTACCGAACCCTCGCGCTCCAGCCAGACGCTAGGGGCTCCAGATCCGATGAAGAACTAGATCTCCTCTACTTCTAATCTAGCTAGCTAATCCTATGAACTAGAAGGCTCTTGATGAACTTGAAGGCTCTTGATGCTTGACGGCTTGAGGCCTTGATGAATAATGAATTGGCTCTCTCCAGGGGGTCTACCCACATATTTATAGTTCAGTGGGATGCGCGTGCGCCGCAGGATCAAACCGACGTAACGTAGGGCCGAGATGAACCCTTGGAGGCGATGGAGGAACATTCCAGAAGGGGGAGCCAAACCCTAATAAGGGGGCGCCGCCCGGTGCCATGGTGAGGCCGGCCGGCCCCAACTGGCGGCCGCTGGCCCTCCTTCTCCTTCCGGTGTCTTCTTGAGTCTTCCTGAGTCTTCCCGTGATGTAGTCCCGTGGCGGATAAGTTTCGTGGTTATTTTGCACTAGAATCCCTCTTTTTCAGCTTTTCTGGAAATCACCCTAGAAATTACAGAATATACAAAACTCGTGGAATTTGTCAGATAAAGCCCTAGACTAGTATGTTTTCTTATTTTCCTTTGGGTAAAAAGCCTTAGTAAAAGTTGACGCTAACAGGTGTCAACAATACCCCCAAGCTTTACCTTTTGCCAGTCCCTTGGCAAACACACCAAGCCTAGTTGATATTGTATTTAGATCAGGAGTTGCTACAATGTCATTATACTTTCCAGTACACATGCTTTCAAACGAAAATTTCCTCCAGATCGAACAATGTATGCTCTAATCTTCAAACTTACTCATTTCACCTGTAATATGGGGCTTCACAGGTTTTGCATAAGTCTTGAGCAGTCGAAAGATAGAACAATCAAGCTAAGTGCTATGTCTTAAATTCTTTGCAATACAAACATTCCGGAGTTTTTAATAAGTTTTTAGAATAAAACTCAGAGCTTAATTGTATGACACCCTCAAATCTCTCAATGTATGTGGTATTTGTGGTTCTCTCTTAAGGCATTAATGTTGTTGTGCCTCCTGTAGCTAAAGTATATATAGTGGAGCTTATAGGATTGGCAGTAACAAGGTTAGGCATACTTACAAAACATATATTGTAAAGTCAACTAGTGGATCCATAGAGAATCGAGGCATACAATCAAACCAAGATGTGCATGTGTATGGAATATGGTGGATGGGTGCATTTATTTATGGCTAACTCCTATTTCTATTATTGCTCTTTTAGGAATGACTCTTTTTACAACTTTTCTCGGGAAAGACATGGGCTATCTTTATTATTTCTTTTTTACTCGGGGAGGCGGGCATCTTGTACCCATTGTTTTAATTGCTTGGGACACTTGTCCATCTTTTACTCCCCCTTTTTTTTTTTCTTCTCTCTCTTTTTTCCTTGCTTTCTTTTCTTAATTTTGCATAGCCACACGTATCCTTCGAATACAATAAATGAATCGAGAGATAAAATCGGGACTTAGAGCATTAAAGACAGGGGGTTATCCTATATGATGGTTGTATATTTTTTGTGTTCTCTCCCCAGTGTAGGAGGTGAACATTTTATGATGAACATGTATGGGAGTATGGTGAATGATTGCGATTACTCCTTGAAGTAGGAATAATGCATATGTGGACTGGAGTGTGCAAGTGATTCTTGGTTTTAAAAACATGACAAGACTCTCATAAGGTATACAACACAGATTGACTGAACTCAATGCAAAGCAAGTAGCTTAAATGTGAAAGGGTTTTTCTATCCTCTAAGATATGAATTATGGCTTTGGTAGGAATTCACATTTGTCATACAAGAGCTCATCATGTAAATTTTTAGATTTTCAAAATAAAATCTCCAGAACTTAGTAATGCTAGGAACAAGATAAATAGCAGCTCAACCTTCATGAATCGTATCAATCAACTACCTAGACTTTAGCGCAAGCTTATGCTTCCACTATTAAGGTTCAGAATAGATTCTCCAATTAAAACAACAGTGCTTGGAACCAGGGAGATTTTAAGTTTGGCAAGTAGGTACTTAGTAGGCATTATAACAGAGCAACTATTCATCATCTCCAAAACAATTTTAATGTTCATCAATCTTAATAGCTCTAGCCTGGACTAATCATATTCTACTAAATATAGAACTAAGTATTTATTTGGTTTTATTAGTTATATATCTTTTTATGGTTTTAATATCTAGCAAAAGACTCTATGACTTTGTGGACCTTCATGTGCCCACATATTTTTTGGTATTTTATGACTATTTATAGTAGACTCAAAAATCGCTTAGGTGTAGTCACCTGATAACTAGGGGATGCTCCTCCCCCAAGCTTGATGATTGCAATATCTGGTGTAAATGTCCTTCAGAGCTAACTAGCCAATAGCGAACCCGGTGGTTGTCACTGATAGTCTCTCTTCTTGCTATATTGTTGTCCCTGCATAAATACTCCATAAAAAGAAAACCAAAACTCGAGGCTCGAATTTAATAATGGGTTAGCGGTCAGCCAAAGAGTAATTGATTACCTTTATGAGTTATTTTTAATGTTGTCTGATTTAAGCAGGAATTCTCTTTTTTTTGAATTTTCTTTTTATAATGCAGGAATTTAAATATGAATGCTATATTTTTATTATTTTTATTTTTATGTCACCACAGTGGATACTCCTTTGGGAAATGTCATAGGGTATCCACATGGGGCTTTATAATGGCATGAATAATGCAGTAAATATTTTTGTTATTTTATATGTGAACAAAATTATGCTAATAAATTGTGAATGCATTGAATGAGATAACTACCATTCTATCCTCATGGTTAGGGTACGGAATTTAAAGTCTACCGACAGGACTTAGACAGAGTGAGCACTTACTCAGCGGGTTCATCGTCTGAGGTAACCTCAGTCAACTCCCCATCTTGTGGTGATGTGTCGCGTGCCTCCTTCCATCTTGCTTCGGTCTCTTTTGCTTCTTTTTCTTCTATCTCCAGCTCTTCATCTTTGTTTGCTTTCTCCCACGCTTCTAATCGTGCTAGGATCTCCTCCTTTTTTTCTTTCTTGGCGATCTGGTCCATCTTTTTTCGCTTCTTACGCCCGGCTACTCCAAATGAGGTACTTGCTTGTTCTCTTCTTGCTCGGGAAGCGATCTTCATATTTCACGATCTTGCCGGGGAAAGTCTTCCCATCCGCGATGAGGCTGAGCGGCTGACGGCGTGCTTGGCGTCTTCTCTGTTGCGTTGCTTCCCCGGCCTGCTCATGGTTATTTAATGTTCTAAATTGACAAATACACCTTTCCGGTAGGTAGGTTGAAGTGGATTTGTCCGGACCCAACGTAGATGTTGGCGTTAGCGGTGTAGAGGAATGGTCTTCCCAAGAGAATCGGAGAGTCATCGTCTCCCTGCATGTCAAGGACTAGAAAATCTGCAGGTATATATTGTCCTTGAATTCTTACCATAACATCTTTGACTACTCCTTCAGGAAATCTTAGTGATTGGTCCGCCATCTGCAACTGAATATATGTTGGGTATAAAGGTAAATCAAACAATTCATCATATACCTGTTTTGACATTACGTTGCAGCCTGGTCCAGTGTCGCAGACGGTGTGAGGAAAAGTGGTGTCTTTGATGGTGCATTCAATGATTGGGACACCTGGATCACCTCTCTTGATTGGAAATGGCTTGAGTAGCATATGATCATTTTCTGTGTTGAGAGCAGTGATTAATTGAGTTGTCTCCTCTAGTGCATGCTTGGTCCTCCTCCATCTTCTGTTGTTTCTATTGTTCTTCTTCTTTGGCATTGGTTGCTGTTCTTGCTCTTCTTGTTGCTTGAATGCGCCGGGGCTGCGGAGCTTTCGGGGGACGCGGTTCTTGAATGTGAATCTCTTCTTCTTATCTTTGATGGACCGGGGCGATCTTGGCGAACTCCGCATAGATGATGGCTTTTGTTGTGCATAAGAATGGTCTGCCCAGAATGATGGGTGCCTTCTCATCTACTCCTGTCTCCATGACCACAAAATCAACTGGGACATATGATTGCCCCACTCTAATGACAACTTCTTCTAGTACTCCCTCAGGGTAGCAAATGGACTGATCTGCAAGCTGCAAGCGCATGTTTGTGTACAACAGGGGATCATTTAATATTTTCTCATAAATTACCTTGGGCATGATGTTGACACTTGCGCCGAAGTCGTAGATAGCCTCTAGAAAGCTGTGGCATCCTATGGAGATAGGAATGACAGGTCTTCCAGGGTCTCCCATCTTCTCTGGTAGAGAGTGGTCAATCCACTGTACATCTGCAGGCTCAATATGATATTGGATTGCATTGTGAATATCAACAAGGTTAGCGGTTTCTAAATCTTACGGTTGGCCGGAATCTTGCCTTTCTCTAGTGGAGGAACAAAGCAGCAGCTAACCGAGCTAATTGTGATTCTAACATTTTATTAAAGCTATCTTTGATTCTTCATGGCGAGAAGCAAAAGTATCCATTCTAGCATGTATGCTTTCCAAAGTTTTATCATTTGATGTTAGCTTCCTAGTCATTTGATCTAGCAGTTTGGATTGACTAGTAACTAATTCTCTCAAAGGCGGAAGATTGTAATTATTAAAGTTGTTACCTTGGTTGTTACCTTGGTAATTACCTTGTCGAGGTTGTTGATTCCACCCTTGATTTTGTTGAGGACGATAGTAGGTGTTGTTGTTGATGAAGTTTACATCCTCTTGTAGTGTAGCACAGCTGACAGCTGAGTGCCCGTAGTCTCCACATTCTTCACATGTCATATGGGAATCATTGACGTGCATGACTTCCTTCTTCTCTATGTCGAGCTTCTTCATGATGAGGTCTAGTTTGGCAGTGACCATGTCGGCTTCCTTGAGATGATGGATTCCTCCTCCCTTCTTGCGAGGCTGAATACGTTCTTCATTGCATGTTGAGTTTAAGGCCATCTTCTCGAGAAGTGCTTTAGCATCAGAGAGCTTTAGTGACAGGAAAGCTCCCCCAGCTACAGCATCAATAGACTCACGGGTGCTAGAGATTAGCCCGTGATAGAAAGTCTGCATTAACAGCCACTCCTCTATCCCATGATGAGGACAGTCTTCAATGTAGTTCTAGAATCTTTCCCATACTTTAGTGAATGATTCATCATGTTGTTGTTGAAAACTTGAAATCTTCCCACGCAGAGCATTGGTCTTGGCTGTAGGAAAGAATTTTGCTAGGAAAGCAGTTGAGCGTAAGTCCCATGTAGTGTGCTTATCTTTGTTGATGTAGAACCACTGTTTAGCTTTCCCCAATAATGAGAACAGGAAAAGATGGAGTAAGATAGCATCTTTTGGTACTCCTCTGATCGTGAAGGTGCTGCAGATCTCTAGAAAGTGTTGTAAGTGCTTGCATCTTCATGTCCTTTTCCACAGAATTAGCTGGCTTGAACCATGGTGATGAGAGCAGGCTTGAGTTCGAATCCATTCTCCCCGGTGTTGATTTTTGGTCCAATCCGGATGTTTGTTTGTTGTTGGGGGGGCGAGAGAACTCTCGCAGCGACTTCTCAGCCATGTCTTCAAACACAGGAGCTAGGTTTTCACCTAAATACTCTTCTGCTTGTTCTTCTATTTCTTCTTTAAATTCTTCTTCCAGTGTTGGAGCTGGCTCCTCCACAGAGTTAGCTTGAGCAGCAGAGGGTGTTCTTGATGGTGACTCAAATTTGTCCCTTGCTTCTGCAAACCTTTTCTTTCTAAGGAGTTTCTTTGGATCGTCAGTAAAGTTCTTTGGAAGAGAAAAACCATTCATTCATCACCCTGCATAAGATAAGAAAATGATAACAACGAAGGGTGTACCTGATAGAGTTAGAGATCGATTGGTAATGTGACTTTATCCATGTGTATATAGGTTATAAATATGTCCTATGTTTATTGTGCCTTCCCCGGCAACGGCGCCAAAAATGCTTGTTGGCATTTCTAACGTCACTACTAAAAAGCAGAGATAAATCCTACCTCTAACAATGACCCCAGAAATGGTCGGTTTATAATTACTTGTCATTAGCAACTAGCCACTCTTGAATTACTAACATTCCTAAACATGAAGTAGGTTGTCATCCCTAATTATATTGCTAGGAAATTAATATAGATTTACATTGTACTATTGTGACTAGGCAGATAAAATATATGAATAAGATATGAATATAAACTAATGGGTTCTGCAAGCGGACGGATAATTATACCGTTGTAGCATTTTACCTAGGGAAGTCTCCGGGTTGTCGATTTATAATTATACCTCAGGGAAAGCTATGTAATAAACTATTATTATTATATTGATGAGAAACTATATAGACATGATAAACGTTATTACCTAAGTCTTATACTCTAATCGTAACAGGCAGAGGGTCACAAGATAAATAAGAATAAATATGGGTGATAGCATAATCATCAAGTATCATAATTAAGGATAATCATCGAGCATCTTACTAGTCATAATCATAGCTAGCCATTTGATAAACTAGGGAAATAGGTCTATAACTACGTCAATTGAATAACTCTAATTAGTGCAACTACATCTAGTAATCATTGCTAAGTCAACCCTAAATCATCATTGCATGTAAAGAGGCATCAACTAATGAGGGTATTAAGACCTAAGTCACCTCCTTCGCGACCGTGCCCATGCTAGTCCTACATACGGGGGGTGAACTACAGAGGAACTAACGTAGCTGTCACCTACGCAGACTACCACACGTCCCGGCATATCAGGGTGCACTCACAGATAAACAAGACATCTAGACACCATGTCTACATATCACCTATCATCTACCCATTGTACATATGGATAAACGCTATACGAGCAATTATATGAATTCAATAAGATCGAAGTAACTAAACTAGACATATAATCAAAGTAGACAATGACTATTGCAATTAAGAACATATGAATCTATTTAGAGTAAAGTCTCCCTAATCTGAATAATGAATACAATAAAGTAATTAAGAACTAGATCTATTACCGAACTCTCGCGCTCGACCGGGCGCCGGGGCTCCAGATCCGATGAAGAACTAGATCTCCTCTACTTCTAATCTAGCTAGCTAATCCTATGAACTAGAAGGCTCTTGATGAACTTGAAGGCTCTTGACGCTTGACGGCTTGAGGCCTTGATGAATAATGAATTAGCTCTCTCCAGGGGGGTCTACCCACATATTTATAGTCCGGAGGGATGCGCGTGCGCCGCAGGATCAAACCGACGTAACGTAGGGCCGAGATGAACCCTTGGAGGCGGTGGAGGAACATTCCAGAAGGGGGAGCCAAACCCTAATAGGGGGGCGCCGCCCGGCGCCATGGTGGGGCCGGCCGGCCCCACCTGGCGGCCGCTGGCCCTCCTGCTCCTTCCGGTGTCTTCTGGAGTCTTCCTGAGTCTTCCCGTGATGTAGTCCCATGGCGGATAAGTTTCATGGTTATTTTGCACTAGAATCCCTCTTTTTCGACTTTTAAAATCACCACGAAAATTACAGAATATGCAAAACTCGTGGAATTTGTCAGATAAAGCCCTAGACTAGTATGTTTTCTTGTTTTCCTTTGGGTAAAAAGCCTTAGTAAAAGTTGACGCTAACAGGTGTCAACAGAGCCATCTTGGCCCTTGGTTACGTCAGTTTGATCCTACGGCGCACGTCGATCCCACCGGGCTATAAATAAAGGGGTAGACCCCCTCCCTGGAGGCATCAAGTCATTTGGAGATCAAGCCATCAAGAGCCTTCTCTAGTTCATCAGAGCCTCTCTAGTTCATAGCTTTAGTCTAGTTAGATTAGAAGTAGAAGAGTTCTAGTTCTTCGATGGGATTCGAGCCCCTCGGCGTGCATGCGGAGCGCGCGGAGTTCGGTATTGTTCTAGTACTTTGCTCTTATTGTATTCAATATTATGATTTAGGCAACATTGTTCTTAATCTCTTATATATTCTTAATTGCAATAGTTATTGTCTACTTTGATTATATGTCTAGGATAGTTGGTTTGATCTTATTGAATTCATGTAATTGCTCGTATAGCGTTTACCTAATCGATCGTTGGGTAGATGGTAGACAATATGTAGACGTGGTGTCTAGATATCCTGTTTATCTGCGAGTGCACCCTGACGTGCCGAGACGTGTGGTAGTCCGCGCAGGTGACAGTTGCGTTAGTTTCTCTGTAGTCCACCCTCCGTACGTAGGACTAGCATGGGCACGGTTGCGAAGGAGGAGACCCTTGTGTCTTAATACCCTCATTAGTTGATGCCTCTTTACATGTGATAATGATATAGGGTTAACTTAACAATGATTGCAAGATGTAATTGCACTAATTAGAGTTATTCATTGATGTAGTTATTGAATTACCTTAGTATTTATTTCTGAGTTTATCCATTGGCTAGCTATTGTTATGACTAGAAGAGCTCTGATGTTTATCTATTTATGATGACTGATCATTATTTATCATATATCTTTTATCACGTGACTTATCCTTGTTATGAGTAGGATTCTAGTTATAGTTTATCTTTCACATCAATAGTATAAGTTATAGTTTATAAGTCCTACATATAGACCTTCCCAGTGGTATAAATATAAATCGACAACCTGGTAGACTTCCCTAGGTAAAATGCTACAACGGTATAATTATCTGTCCGCTTGCAGAACCCAGTTAGTTTATATTCTTATCTTTATATTCATATCTTTTATTTCTGCCTAGTCATATTGAATACATGTAAATCTATAGTTATTTCTTAAGCAATATGATTGAGGATGACAACTTAATTCATGCTTAGGAATGTTAGTAATAAATGAGTGGCTAGTTGCTAATGACAAGTTAATTTAATACCGAGTATTTTTGGCGCTATTGCTAGAGGTAGGGCTTATCTCTATTTTTAGTAATGACGTTAGAAATGCCAACAAGCATTTTTTGGCGCTGTTGCCGGGGAAGGTAGCTAGGCAATTAAGAAACACTGATAGACTTATACTCAATTATGTAATCGAGATAACCATTAACCCCCTGCTCAAGCAGGATTACCCTTGTTGGTTGTTAACACCTGTTAACGCCAAAATTTATTAGCAATTACCGCTTTCCCAGACATAAATATATATTAAGAATAGGGTTACCACTGACAATTTCCACAAGTTTTGGTGATTTGTGCATTTTTCAGGGAATTTTCCAGAAAAGCCTAAAAGAGGGATTTAAGTGCTAATTTACCACGAAAACTTAACCGTGACGCGAACACATCACCGGAGGGTTCGGGGAATACTCCGAAGACGCCCGGCAAATGGGGCCCCACCGCCCGCCACAAGGTGGGGCCACCCGCCCCCACCATGGCGCCGCCCGGCCCCCTAGGGTTAGGGTTGGCCGCCCCCTTCTGGAACCTTCCTCCACCGCCTCTGAGGAGTCATCCTGGCCGCTTGCTACGTCGGTTTGATCCAACGGCGCGTATCAATCCCACCGGGCTAAAAAGGAGGGCCATACCCCCCCTGGAGGAGGCCAGATCAAGAGATGAAGAATTAGGGCTTTAGATAGAGATCCACTAGATCTAGGCTAGCAATCAAGATAGAGATTAGAGAGATAGAGTAGAAGAGTAGAGATTCGGAGGAGCCCCGGCCTGTCGGAGCATCCTCAGGAGCTGTATTCGTCTGGATTCGGCTCCCTCGCCCGGAGCTGCGTTCTGAGGTACTTTTGTATTTACCATTCTGATTCAAGTAAGCAGTTGTTTATATTCGTTCTTTGGTTTGCAACTCATATTATATTGAGTACTTTGATTTGGGTAGCTCCTAGGTCAGAGTAGTATTCGTAGCGTAGACATGGTATCTGGGTTATGATTGCTTGTGAATGTTCCCTGATCAGCCGGATAGTGGTAGCTCGCGTAGGTGACTTTATAGCTACGTTGAGTCCTCTCAGAGTCCACTTCCGTTGATAGGACTGATAGGCTTATAGGTGTCTGGTAGGTAGATTACTCTGTTTCTTCTCCTATTCAGGTCACTTGTCCGATAAGACAATATTATACAAAGTTTACCGGTAGTTAGAACTAGAGTACATTAGCTATTTCCTCATTCTCAATAGTTTTCTAGATTGTTTGTACCCTCTTAGATTAAGAGTATTAGGCTAGGTCATAATTCACCTACTGTTCCTTTGGGTTCGATATTAAAACCGGGTTGATCTTGGTGAAGTGCTGATCAAGTATATATATCTGTAAACTTGCGGATAATCTAATTATAGTTATTATTTAGGGTGCGCTTAATTTATACCAACAAGCATTTAAAGGCGCCGTTGCCGGAAAACGGTTTGCTGATTTTGATTTAGCCTATCTTAGTCTATAGTTATCCTTTTATATTAAAAAAACAAAAAATAAAGATATATTATGGAAAACGAATCTCAACTTTTATATCAATATGGAGCACCATCAGGATCGTACCTCCAGCCAAAGGAATCTTCTAAACCTGTCACATCATCTGGCTATGAGCTACACCCGGGATTAATTAAATTAGTTCAGGAACATATCTTTTCTGGTAATTCTAGCGAAAACCTCTATTCCCACTTAACTGATTTTGAGCAGACATGTTCATGTCTGAGCATTAAAGGCATGGCTGATGAAACTTTAAGATGGAAACCCTTTCCGTTTTCATTAACGGGCAGAGCTAAGAAATGGTATAATCGTCATGTTGGGAGTAGTCAAGGAGATTGGGAAATATTACGAAAATACTTTGGTCTTAAATTTTTTCTAGTAGAAAAGGTCGCTAAACTTCGATTTGAAATCATAGTATTCAAATAATTAGACAATGAATCGCTAGGCAAGGGTTAGGATCGTTTCGATGGCTTTATAAATTCTGGACCTAATCTTGCTTTACTAGAACCCATGCTTTTACAACATTTCTTTTTAGGCCTTGATGATAGAAATAAGGAATATCTTAATTTGGTCTCGGTTGGAGCATTTATACATATTACTGTTGAACATGCTAAAACTATTCTTACTAATTTTTTAAATGATCTCCCCGAAGAAAAAGAAGAGTTGCTAGAAGAAAATTTTCAGTTAACTGAAAATGAACTTTTACCTGATTCATCTCAATCTATAGTTGAATTAAAACCTGAACTAGCTAATGAGATAATTCCAAATTCTAAGTGGATGTTGGAAATAGAGGATGATTTTTTTGATGATTTTGGGAATACTACACTTTATCGTAAAATCATTCAACCCCAGCAATCTGGAAATTTCAATTCTAATTTTTCACATCCTGATGATTTAAAATTTCTTAGAGAAATAACGAGGGAATTAATTTTTATTTTGGGTGATGATTGGCTGATAGAATCTGAACAATCCCCTAAAGTAATTCGTCTTAATTCACCCTCCGTTAGTATAAAGTTGCAAGTAGATTCATATCCTTTTGAAGCTTTATACAACCCAGTTGTAGGAGTCAACATTATGTCATACACCTTTGCTAGAAAATTCTTAAAAGACATACCATTAATTCCTACAAATAAATTATTTAAAAATTGTTCAGGACACATTATTCCTAGTGTAACACCCTAAAATTTGTATGCTTTTAAAATAGACTAAAATGATTTAAATATGTTTTTGTGTGTGCATTTAATCATAAGTAAATAATTTTTTTTCAAAAAGTAAAATTAAATATAAGCTTAGGCACATGTTTGATGCACACATGCTTTGTAGCATTGTATTTTTTGTAATGTGTGGATTGATCAAAAATTTAGAAGGGATTCAAATTTGTTTTGAAATGGATTTGGAAATCGGAAAATAAAAAAGAAAACCCGTTTTTCTTTTCTCACTCACCCTCCCTCTCTTTTGGCCCGTTGGCCCACGCCGCCCGCCTGCTCTCCCTCCCTCCCTTTCTTACGCTCGAGCCCGTGCCCCCTCCTTTACTCTTGCTGGGCCGGCCCGCTCCACAGCAAGCGACAAGCGACCCAAGCGGCGCTACACTCCCTCCCTCTCCCTCTCGGCCGGCGGCCGGGCCCACCTGTCGGCGCCCCTTCTTCCCCAACCTCCCCGCCCCCGCTTTCAATCGCAACCGCGGTGCTCGCCTCGCCAACCGCCGCTCCCTCGTCGTTTCCCCGCTCCTCTAACCGTCCCATGCCTATACAACACAAGCGCCGCCCCCTACTCTCTCTTTCCCTTCCCTTTTTTCCTCGCTCCCTGCTCACACTGCGCTCGCACCGCCCGCACGAACAACCGAGCGCCGCCGCCGCCATTGACGGCCGCGAGCTCCGTCCGCTCCGTCTCCGTCCGTGCCAAGCACCTCGGTGAGCTCTCCGATACTCCCGCTTGCTTCCCACACCATTTCCTAATAGAACCGTGGCCTACAGCGCTGCTTCCGTGTGCACCAGCGAGCTTCCGCCGCCGCCGTTCATGGCGCGCCACCGCGCGGGCCTTCCCCGGCCGCGCCGAGCTCTGCATCGGACTCTCCATCGCCTCCTCTCTCTTCGGGTGCCCTCGGTTCGCCGAACCGTGGCCCCATTCACCGGGAACGCGAACACCGACGACCTCCTTGCTGCCGGCAATGGCCGCCGCCGCACCGGACCTCCTGTTCCGGCCGGTGCTCTCTCTCTCCCCCTTGATCTGTTCCAGGCCGTCGATCTGAGATCGGACGGCCAGGAGCGGCGGATACCCCTTCGCCGGCTATTTTGCTAAGGAGCCCCTCCTTTTCCATCTTTTTGAACCCGCAGTCCCTGGCCGGAATTCAAAGTTCTGAATTTTGTTTATTTATTTCGAAATTAAGTTTCAGCTATTTAACAAGTTTGCCACTGCAAAGATTTGCTCATAAAATCTTCATTTTAACTCTGATTCGATCCGTTCAAGTTGCGTTAGGTTCGTAATTAAATTCTCTACATGTTAGTAGTACTTCTAGATAGATTTTCTACTGTTTAATTTGAGGTTAGACTAGATTAATTAGAGTGCTTTAGGGAACTTGTTTAGGCATAACTTTCACGTTTTAGCTCCGATTTTCGTGATCTTCGCGTTGACGTGTTCGTAGCGAGACGTAGATTTGTTTTATAAATCTTTTACTTTGTTTTATTATCGCTGGTGTACTGTCCTAATGATAGACTTGTTTGCTCGTGTATGAATGCATCGATGAATGAATGATGTCCTTCGATGTATCGTGTAAAGTTGGTGAGCTATACGTGGTGATCCGTAAGATCCTTGGAAGAAAAGAGTTAGAAGAAGGATCAACATTTAAGGCAAGTATATCATGGGATCATCCTTGACTCCTATACACCCTATCACTATAATCATGTGCATGTGTCAACCTTGGCAACCGTAGAGATCATAACATAGCTTTGAATCCTTATTCCTTGACACCTATGGAATGTGATGCATTAAATAGAGATGCTAGTGCTCAATTGTTACCATGATCTTGTAACCTGACTGATGGATTATGCGATAAACCATAAAAGATACTTTATTATTATGCTGATAGGGGACTAGTGCACTATGGATGGTGAGCTAGCTTTCTCTCCATAAGGACTTATCTTTGAGCGACAATCCGGGACTTACAGTACAACCACAAGCTATATGGCTTTGGCTTGACTCAGTATTAGATTTCTACTAGTTTGTGGCAGCTTACCGAAAGGCGCAAGAGGGGCTCCGACATGTATGATCTCGGCCTGCCAAGAGGGTGTACCTGGGTTCTTTGTCTGTTGATAGTCACCTTTTGGAGGGGAGCTCATGCATATTGATGGGGAAACCTTAGTGGGTTGCTACCTATTAGTGGAAACTGTGAACGGTCTCGTAGTGCACCCTTGTAACACCCCGGCCTAGGGTTTAATAGGATTAATATGATACTCATACCAATAAGTTGCAACTTCTTTTCCGGAAGCTCATCTTGAAAGAACTCCACGGTTAAGCGTGCTTGGCCTGGAGCAATTTCAGGATGGATGACCGACCGGGAATTCGTTTCCGGGTGCGCATGAGTGAGGACAAAGTGCGTAGAAAAGACTGGTGTTGGTCTGTGAGGGTAGTATTGGTCCTATTAAAGCCGTCAGATGTAAGCGGGCCCGGCCTCGAGGAGGCGGGACGTTACAACCCCCCCCACTTCCTCGGTAGAGGTGAAGGCATATGGGGATCACGACTTGTGGGTAAAGATGTACAACCTCTGCAGAGTGTTAAAAACTGATATAGCCGTGCTCTCGGTCATGAGCGGCCTTGGACCCTCATGGAATTGATGATCACTATTAATTAATTGTTTATGCTAATCATTATTCATGATTACCTGATCATGTGTAGACACGGGCTAATGATAATCTTGACGCTACTTGAATGCATAAAATTGTGAATCATAAGAGCTAACCACAGTTAAACCAGTGTCAGCTTTTTGAGCCTCATGAACCCCATGTTATGTTTGCTGAGTACAAGAAGTACTCACGCTTGCTTTACTTTCAATTTTGGAAAATCCCGGATGGGTACCAGTTCACCAAAGTTGGAGAAGTCTAGGCTTGTGATCAACCAGTCAGCTGTCCCTGTGGTGGGGAGTCTTCACCTGAAGCTCAGAGTGTCTTCCGTTGTCTGCTCTCTAAGGTCATCTTCTTTGTTTTATTACGTTATATATTATGCATTATCCTTTGATATTGCCCCTTATTTGTAACTATATGTGGGATTTGACTTCCTGGGCCCACATATGGCGTGTACCTAGTTTTGTTCTTAAAACCGGGTGCTACACCTAGTTTAGGAGTTTTGAGTGCACTTCCTATTGTTATTAATGATTTTCGCATTTTGCTAAATTTCTATATCTTTGATGTGTGGGATTTTGATGTAATGATTGGAGTACCCATAATAAAACTTCTTCAAGAAGGTCGTGATGGTAAATTAAATATAAAATTTGGAAAAGGATTTAATTTTTTGATACCTATAACTCATGCGGTAAAATTTAAAGCAGAGCCCCTTCCCGAATTAGATCCAATAGAAGAGGTTAATGCGATGGAATTTAATTTTATTCAACCCGATTTAGAAGATGATACCCAGTTCTTCATCGATGAAGAGGAGGACCTTATTGGTCCTGAACCTCTTGATGAATTACTAGAGCCACCTAAACCTCCTATTGAACTTAAACCATTACCATCTGGTCTTAAATATGTTTTTCTAAATAATGATCAAGAATATCTTGTGATTATAAGTGATAAACTTTCTGATAAAGAGACTTATAAATTAATAACTATTTTAGAAAAATATAGAGCTGCTTTTGGATATTCACTCCAAGACCTAAAAGGGATTAGCCCTGTTCTTTGCACCCATTGCATACCAACCAATTTAGAAATTACACCTTCAAGAGAGCCTCAGCGTAGACTCTAAAATGCGATGCGAGATGTAGTAAAGAAAGAAGTCCTAAAGCTTTTACACGCAGGGATCATATACCCCTGCATCATAGCGAGTGGGTAAGTCCTGTGCAAGTTGTACTTAAAAAGGGAGGAATGACAGTTGTCCAAAATGATAAAAATGAATTAATACCCAAAAGAACTGTCCTTTGGATGGCGAATGTGCATAGATTATAGAAAACTCAATAAGGCAACAAAGAAAAGACTATTTTTCTCTACCCTTCATTGATGAGATGTTAGAGCGTTTAGCAAATCATTTTTTCTTTTGTTTCCTTGATGGTTATTTAGCATATCACCAAATCCCTATTCACCGGATGATCAAAGCAAAACCACCTTTACATGTCCTTATGGAACTTATGCTTATAGAAGAATGTCTTTTAGATTATGTAATGCACCCACTTCTTTTCAAAGATGCATGATGTCCATATTTTCTGATATGATAGAAGAAATCATGGAAGTTTTTATGGATGATTTTTCAGTTTATGGAAAAACTTTTGATGATTGCCTAGAGAATTTAGATAAGGTTTTACAAAGATGTGAAGAAAAACACTTAGTCCTCAATTGGGAAAATGTTATTTTATGGTAAGAGAAGGAATAATGTTAGGACACCTAGTGTCAGAAAGAGGTATAGAGGTAGATAAAGCTAAAATTGAAGTAATTGAACAACTACCTCCACCTGTTAATGTAAAAGGAGTCCGAAGTTTTCTTGGTCATTGTGGTTTTTATCGTAGATTTATAAGGAATTTCTCATAAATTGCTAGACCAATGACCAGATTGTTAGCTAAGGATGTACCTTTTGAGTTTGATAAAGAATGCTTAGAATCATTTAATATTCTTAAGAAAGCACTTACATCAGCACATTCAACCCCCTGATTGGTCTTTACCTTTTAAAATTATGTGTGATGCTAGTGACATGCTGTGGGGGCAATCTTAGGGCAAACAAAAGATAAAACGCATCATGCAATTGCCTATGCTAGCAAGACAACAACAGAAGCACAATTAAATTATGCAACCACTGAAAAAAAAACTTTTGGCTGTTGTCTTTGCTATTGATAAATTTAGGTCTTACTTAGTTGGAGCTAAAATAATTGTTTATTCTGATCATGCTGCTCTTAAATATCTGCTCACTAAGAAAGATGTTAAACCATGATTAATAAGATGGATCCTATTGCTGCAAGAATTTGATTTGAAAATTAAAGACAAGAAAGGAATCAAAAACCCTGTTGCTGATCATTTGTCTAGAATGTATTTTAAGGAACCTCAGGAACTACCTATTAATGACTCATTGAGAGATGACATGCTGTATAAAGTGACCAAGACAGATCCTTGGTACGCGAATATTGTCAACTTTATGGTTGCAGGTTACGTACCACCGGGAGAAAATAAGAAAAAGACTCATTTATGAAAGTCGTCTCCACATATGGGATCCACCATACCTCTTTTGGGTATGCGCCGATGGATTACTCGGAAGATGTGTACCAAGAGAGGAAGGCATGCATCATTCAAAATGTCACTTATCACCATATGGAGGTCATTATGGGGCATTCCGCACTCATGCAAAAATCGGCAGAGTGGTTTCTTTTGGCCAACCATGTATGAAGACACCAAAGATTTCATCCGAAGATGCGGGCGTGTCGAGGCACGGAAATATCAATGCAAGAGATGCTATGCCACCGACCAACAATCTTCGATAGAGCTCTTTGATGTCCGGGGAATTGATTACATGGGACCATTTGTGAAGTCAAGAAATTATGAGTACATTTTGGTGGCGCTTGACTATGTATCCAAGTGGGTAGAAGCTATGACATGCAAGAATGCTGACTCAAAACACTCAAAGAAGATGTTTGAAGAGGTTATATTCCCAAGGTTTAGAACACCTAGAATGGTTATAAGTGATGGAGGAACACATTTCACTGATAAGAAGTTTCACTTATACCTACAAGCTCATGGAATACGACATAATGTCGCTACTCCATATCATCCTCAGACAAGTGGCCAGGCAGAAACATCCAATAAACAAATCAAGAATATTCTCCAGAAAATAATAAATGAAATGGGAACTTTATGGAAAGATCGATTACCTGATGCACTATGGGCATACCGGACAGCTTATAAAACACCTTTGGGTATGTCACCATATCAATTGGTATATGGTAAGACCTGCCATTTACCAGTTGAATTAGAACATAATGCTCACTGGGCTATCAAAAGATGGAACATGGATCTAGAAGCTGCTGGAGAGAAAAGAAAGATGCAATTATCAGAATTAAAAGAATGGAGAGAGAAGGCCTATCACAATTCGAAGATCTATAAAGAACGAACGAAGAAATGGCATGATAAGAGGATCAAGAAGAAGGAGTTTGCACCAGGAGATAAGGTATTACTCTTTAATTCCAGGTTCAAATTATTCAAGCTTGGAAAATTGAGGAGCAAATGGGAAGGACCCTTCACCGTTGTGAATTCATCACCGCATGGAGCAATAACTCTACAATCAAACGAAGGTACGTTATTCAAGGTAAATGGACACCGACTTAAACTTTATTTAGAGCCATTTGATTCAGGAGTAGTGGATGAAATCGAATTCATCCAATTACCAACTTATTAATTTCTATTTTATTCCGGTACGAATTTTTATCCGAAAACACATCTAATAGAAACATAGGAGGAGTCCGAAGCACCCTGCGGAAGGGCACCCGAGGTGGGCCCTGGGTGGGGCCGGTCGGCGCCCCTATGGGGCCGGTCGGCGCCCCACTGGCGCCTCCCGTCTCGACTCTCGTCCCCTGTCCTTCTACACTCTTCCTACGTATATTCGCGTATTATCCACGTGCAATCGGATATTCTTTCGTATAGATCCCGTAGAGCCTAGGTTTTATCCTCATCCTGTCTCCTGAAAACCCATATAAATACGTACCTAGACCTCCTCAATTGTATTCCATAAACCAGCCACCTCTCTCTTTCAAGAGAGCTCTCCAATCTAGATCTATTAGCAATGGCGAACAAGGTGATCATCTCCTACGGCGTGGACTTCGACAGCATCTCCAGCGATGATTCAAAGGCCCTCGTCCTCGCGCAGCCGAAGCCTCTCGCCGTCGTGCCGCCAAAGCAAGTTGCAACGATCCCCCAGCGCCATGAGCAAGTCTACTACGTGCAAGATCCATCTGCTCTTCCTCCACCACCTGTAAGACTGCTGCTTGAAGGAGGTACTAAAGGAAAGCAGATTCCTATACCCAAGGATACCCAGCTTCTTGCACCTAGAGCTAATGAGCGACTCGTGGCAGTCGAGACCGACAAGAAGGGCAAGCTGATATGCGCTAAGTACACCAACGCTGCTCGTCCTTCTGTTCAAGGAATTCGTGCATACCCTGATGAGGTATGCTACACTGAGCCCATCGCACCTAAGCCCAAGCCAAAGAGGAAGAGAGCAACATCAGCATTAGCATTGGAGAAAGTTTCCAAGCAGCCAGCACCAACTTTATGCACTCTCAACGAGAAGCTTAAAGGCCTCTCCAACCTTGTCAAGGAAATGGAAACATCTAACAAGCTAAGGGACAAGCTCATAGATGATGTAGAAAAGAAGGTTGGGGTTAATCTCAAGTTAATCCGCAGCCTCAAGCGCGACAAAGAAAAAGCTTGAAGAAGAGGTTGCAGCCCTCAAGGAAATAATTCGTGGCCTCAATAATGAAGGGCAGCATTAGTTGCCTAGTTACCTAATAAGGCACACTTCCGCTAGTTCGATTAGTTAATGGAGTCGGTCGAGTCATTTTCTTAGGACAAAGCCTAATGAGCTAGGGCGGTCGTTAGCTCGATCATTAAAACGTCTGTTGAATTATTTTATACCACCGCCATAAATGAATAAAGTGCCTTATTATATTAAATGTTTGTTATCTACTCTACTCTCTATTTTTGGAATATTTTGTCTCCACATATTGTGCAGAAAGTATGCAGGAAAACAAGTGTGGGGAAGCACAATTAATCACGGCGAAAAATACGATCGGAAAAACAACGTAACTTCGAAGCGACATCGACCCAACACCGCGCAAGCGGCGGGACCTGCGGGACCCCTAAGGTGGGGCCCAGTCGGGCGCCTGGTGGGGCCGGGCGGCGCCCCCGCCACCTCTAAACCTCCTCGTTTGGTCATGGTCGTTCGAGTCAATTACAATTCAACCGCATATATATTATACTCTGAATTTCGATCCGAATTATAATTCTTCATATTAAATGCTTTAAGAAATAATAAACCCATTCAATCCATGACTTGAGAAAAATAAATTATATGACACCCTTCTAGAGTCATTATTATTATGAAATTTATAAGTGCTTTATGATTGTCTAAGTAATTGTAGGAAGTAAGATAGCAAAGATAATGATTATTCAATTTCTGATAATTTGTCTTTCGAGATTTTATTTTGAAATTTAAAAACACTTAGCTTCACTCCTCTTTGTAATGGAACTTAATAATAATTACATCAATCTACTTTAATAGCTTTGGTTGAGAGGTTTATCATATTCCCAAAGAAAATAAAAATTAAATTAAATAAAAACAAAATTCACTGTCTTGAGCAATATTATGAAGGAGGCATGAGCTATTCAAAAAGATTCCGAGGACATAAAAAGGGACAAGTGTCCGAAACCTCAAAAAAGATAGATCACGAGGAAATAAAAAGGGATAGGTGTTCGGAACCTCGATTTAAGAAGGAAAGAAATATGAGCATGTGCTCAAAGAAAAAGAAAGGCTCATGGTTCCTCCAACATAATATGTCAAGAAGTGAGAATTTTTTCTGATCTAGGAACATGATATCTCTCTCCCTCGCTATAAAAATATCTAATTTATGTCACTACCACTGGTGCCACTACAAATGAGAGGGTCGAAGCTATGTTTTTGCAAAATACATCTCCACTCCAAAAGACATAATTAAAGAAAGAGTAATCAATCTTAAGCTCTCTTACTCCGCAATCACTTGAGGATTCATGATAGATACTTTAAAATTTCACAATGCATGATAACTAGACGAGTGCTATCTAATTTAAGTTCCAAGTTATGCATTGAATGTGTACCCGTTTTTGCCAAAACCAACCCTTTTTCTCGGGGACGAGCAAAAAGCCTAAGTGTGGGGGGTAATTGTTGACACCTGTTAACGCCAAAATTTATTAGCAATTACCGCTTTCCCGGATACATAAATATATATTAAGAATAGGGTTACCACCGACAATTTCTACAAGTTTTAGTGATTTGTGCATTTTTCAGGGAATTTTCCAGAAAAGCCTAAAAGAGGGATTTAAGTGCTAATTTACCACGAAACTTAACCGCGACGCGAACACATCACCGTAGGGTTCAGGAATACTCAAGACGCCGGGCGGCGGGGCCCCGCAGCCGCCACCCGGGGCCGGCCGGCCCCCCACCCCGGCGCCGCCCGGCCCCCTAGGGTTAGGGTTGGCCGCCCCCTTCTGTAACCTTCCTCCACCGCCTCTGAGGAGTCATCCTGGCCGCTTGCTACGTCGGTTTGATTCAACGGCGCGTATCAATCCCACCGGGCTATAAAAGGAGGTCCATACCCCCCCTGGAGGAGGCCAGATCAAGAGATGAAGAATTAGGGCTTTAGATAGAGATCCACTAGATCTAGGCTAGCAATCAAGATAGAGATTAGAGAGATAGAGTAGAAGAGTAGAGATTCGGAGGAGCCCCGGCCTGTCGGAGCATCCTCGGGAGCTGTATTCGTCTGATTCGGCTCCCTCGCCCTGAGTCGCTGCGTTACGAGGTACTTTTGTATTTACCATTCTGATTCAAGTAAGCGCTTGTTTATATTCGTTCTTTGGTTTGCAAACTCATATTATATTGAGTACTTTGATTTGGGTAGCTCCTAGGTCGAGTAGTATTCGTAGCGTAGACGTGGTGTCTGGGTTATGATTGCTTGTGAATGTCCCCTGATCAGCCGGATAGTGGTAGCTCGCATAGGTGACTTTATAGCTATGTTGAATCCTCTGTAGTCCACTTCCCATTGATAGGACTGATAGGCTTATAGGTGTCTGGTAGGTAGATTACTCTGTTTCTTCTCCTATTCAGGTCACTTATCCGATAAGACGATATTATACAAAGTTTACCGGTAGTTAGAACTAGAGTACATTAGCTATTTCCTCATTCTCAATAGTTTTCTAGATTGTTTGTACCCTCTTAGATTAAGAGTATTAGGCTAGGTCATAATTCACCTACTGTTTCTTTGGGTTCGATATTAAAACGGGGTTGATCTTGGTGAAGTGTTGATCAGTATATATCTGTGCGCTTACGGATAATCTGATTATAGTTATTATTTAGGGTGCAGTTAATTTATACCAATATTGGTCTACTTTTTATCTTATACAGGGTAATGAACAACTGGTTTACGACCTTCCCGCATGCCCCCACAAAATAAATATAACAAATCTAATGTTGGAGAAAGAGGTCGATGTCACAGGACTTTAATTCATATCTCAAGTGACGGGGAACAAAGATGTTGCATCACTCACAAATTCCAAAGATGTGAGTCATGGTAAGTATGATCAAATAAAGGTGAGAAAGTCTTGCTCATGGACTTTAAATTTGATGAGTAGTTATCTTTTGCATTCCACTTTGCATGTTTACTTTTTACAATCTAAACATCCATCTCATTTGGTTTAAAGTTTTTCATCCATAACATGTTTAGTTCCATCCTAACCTGCATTCTTATAAATAATTAAAAGAAAAAAAAAATCACCATAATCATGCTTTTTTCGTCTCTACTTGAATAAACTACTACAGTACTTTTATGCTATTAGCTATAGTATACTTAGGTTTAGAAGTATCTTCATACACCTTTAAAATTGAGCAAAGGACTATTTTCCTAAGTTAAAATAGACATGGTGTCTAGTTTAATTTTTGAATCATAAGGTGTTTTGATCTTACTTCTAAAAAGTTTTTGAATTAAGCAAGGTGCTTAGGTAAAAATCTTTTTTCTGAATCAAATTGGACATGAATCTATGTTGATTCTTGAGCCGATAGTACACTTTAGTAGATACTAGTTATTTTGTCGACTAACCCCTATAAGAGAACTCTCAAATTCAATGCAGGTAAGTCAAAAAGGAATTCACATATGAGATGAATCAAGGTAGGCAATTACTCTGCACTAAGAGCTATCAATATTTATTCATTTATCTTTGTTACAAGTTATCTTTGCCTTGAACCATGCTAGATTGCAACAACAACATAAAATACAATAAACACAATTCATGCTAAATAATCTTAAACCATATATAATCTTGATTAGCATAGAAGAAAATTATAATAGCATGGACAACAAAACCCGTATTTCAAACTTGCTATTCCCTTGGGTATGTGTCCATTAACATTTTACAGGAAAGAATAACCTTAATCTATTGGAGAAGAAGTTTTCAAGTGAACATTATTGCATCTCCAATAGACCCCAGCTCATCAACTGTAAATTAATCAAAGAAATCAGGAAAAGGTTGATGAGTGAAGAGCATGTAATCTTCCATAGTTTCATTGAATGGTGAAAAGGCGAAGAAGATAAAAGGAAGGCCTTGCTCGGCAAGACCATAAGCTCTCACCAACAGATGAACCCGAACCCTCCTCTTCCAAGTAAGTTTATCATCACTTACTTAGAAAGATGAAGACATAAGGTACGTTTGTCCAAGCCTCATGCAACATATAACTACGATTAACATCTCATACCATGTTACTAATTTATCTTGGTCATTTCTACCCTATGCCATGCTCAAACATGAATTGCTAATATATATAATAAAATGCTCCTATGGTTCACCATACATATTCTTGGTTCTATGTGAATAGATACCTTTAGTCTTGTAAACTTCCTTATTCTATTATAAGTATGCTTTATAATATTACTTAAACATTATGAAAATCAAGCATACTTATATAAGAATTTAGTTGTATACATAGACTAACCCCTCCTACATAAAAAATGTTTAAATCATATTAAGAGACTATTTATGGAATCAATTTAAGGTTAAGGGTATGTTTCAAAATAATATCCTCACTTTAACCTTGATGAAAATTTTTTATAGTAGTGAATCATTGAAAGCACGAGCTACAAATTGATTTTTAACTCTTAGGCAAACACTATCCGTACTTTGATAAATAGTATATTCCTTCGGGTATGTGTTGTCTACTAATCCCTTGCGAAAAAGACATAATAAGAGAAGCGGGAAGTCCGAGGAGTGAGAAAGGAGTACAACATACGAGACAAGATGCTAATGAATAACCCATGATTCAAGAAAAAGAAGAAGAAGACCATTGAACTTCATTTTTACCTTCATCATACTCTAATAATGGAGGTAACATCTTAAGGTAAGTGGTCATTAATTTCCTCTTGATCTTGGTATGCAATAAATAAAAATACAACCATGTTATAGTTACAACTTAATTTGATCAACCTGATTAAACTTAACATGATTTGTTCTCTAAGTTTATTCATAGCACCATTCTCTTAATTTCAGTCTTAACCAAGTAAATTATAAATACTTCATCTATTATTCTTGATACATTATAAAGATGAACAATCTTTCTAGTGGTTAAGTAGTTTTACTCTTTATCTCACAAGTTTAAATGTCATATTTATACTTCTAGTCCTCTCACTCATGATATAAATGAACAATATGAATAATATCAATCTTATTATGCCCAAGGTAAGAAGATGAATAAATTTCTGGTTTTGTTGGTGTTTTCCCACCGCCAGAGCCCATGCACTTGATCTCTACCTTATCTTTATGGGAGAACACACTTCAATTAAAGTGGTGGGAGACAATCCCCCAAATTCTACAAGTGAAAGTTCTCAACTAGTAACAATGATGCACACAAGATTGACTTCGAGACGCCTATAAAAGAAAGAAAGGAGGTGGCACCGCCATTGGGAGCCACTAGTGGAGGCATCACCTCAATCCGCACCCTCAAGAGCAACTCGAAGTACTCGGTGAACCATTGCAAGGAGAAGGCCCGTTCGAAGGACTATAAATATTGAACCCTCGCCGTGATGTAACATCGGTAGTTATCTATATTTACTTTCTTGCACCGTATGATTTATTCTCTCTTTAGCATGATTACTTTTCTATATTAGTATTGCATATAAAATAATAAAAAAATAAATAGTCTTGCATTAGGCTACATTCATACATCTTAAAAACTTTAAGCCCCATGTGAAGCCCTTGTAGTGTAAAAGCTGTAGGAGTTCTTACTGTGGTGGCATACAGAATAAAAATATATATCATGCATTTGCATTTATGCATATAAACCCATAAAATCCAAAAAGATTAACTGAGCATCCTGCTGCAATACTGCTATCATAAAAATACTTTCAAACCTCCACAACAACCAATCCTCTAAAAACGGCTAATCATTAACATTTTATCCTAATACCGTTTCACGAGTTTTGGTGTTTTGTGAGAGCTTTCTGCAGATGACTCCAAGAGCCAGGTTACCTAGGAATCTTCATCTTCATCACTTGCGGTACACTTTTTCCGACATACGACTAACCCCCTGTGTGAAGGAAATAACTTCTTGGGTGATGAGATTGAAGTATTCTAGGTAACACTTACTCTTATAAGCATGAGCTCCTCTGTGAGGACCACTCAGCTTCAACGATCAACCATAAGCAAACATCTAGCTTAGGGAGAGCATCCTTGATTTATAAAGGTTAAGCTGCTATTTATCTTATTCCTAGCATTGCTAAGTTCTGGAGGTTTATTTTGAAAATCTAAAAAAAATTACATGATGAGCTCTTGTAGGACAACTGTGGATTCCTACCAAAGCCAGAATTAATATCTTAGAGGATAGGAAAACCTTTTCACATTTAAGCTGCTTGCTTTGCATTGAGTTCAGTCAACTTGTGTTGTATACCTTATGAGAGTCTTGTCATACTTTTAAAATCAAGAAACACTTGCACACTCCAATCCATATATGCATTATTCCTACTTTAGGAGTAATCGTAATCATTCACCATATTTCATACATGTTAACCATAAAATGTTCACCTCCTACACCGGGAGAGGACACAAAAATATACACTCATCCTATAGGATAACCCCTGTTTTTAATGCTCTAAGTCCTGATTATATCTTTCGATTCATTTATTGTGTTCAAAGGATGCATGTGGCTATGCAAAAGAAAGAAAAGAAAAGGAAAGAAAAAGAAAGAAAAGAGGAGTAAAAGATGGACAAGTGTCCCAGCAATTAAAACAATGGGTACTAGATGCCCGCCTCTCTAAATAAAATAAAATAATAAAGATAGCCCATGTCTTTCCTGAGAAAAGCTTTAAAAGAAAGTCATTCCCAAAGAGCAACAGTAGAAATAGAAATTAGCCATAAATAACACATATTCACCTAGCCACCATATTCCATACACATGCACATCTTAGTTTGATTGTATGCCTTGATTCTCTATGGATCCACTAGTTGACTTTACAATACATGTTTTACAAGTATGCCTATCCTTGTTATTGCCACCCCTATGAGCTCCACCATATATACCTTTAGCTATAGGAGGCATAACATCATTAATGTCTCAAGAGAGAACCACAAATACCACATACATTGAGAGACTTGAGGGAGTCATATAATTAAGCTCTGAGTTTTATTCTGAAAACTTATGAAAAACTCCGGAATGTTGGTATTGCAAAGAATTTGAGACGTAGTACTTAGCTTGATTGTTCTATCTTTCGATTGCTCAAGACTTATGCAAAAGTTGTGAAGCCCCATATTACAGGTGAAATGGGTAAGTTTGAAGGTTAGAGCATTCATTGTTTGATCCAGAGGAAATTTTTGTTTGAAAGCATGTGTACTGGAAAGTATAACAACATTGTAGCAACTCCTGATCTAAAGACAATATCTGCTAGGCTTAGTTTGTTTGCCAAGGGACTGGCAAAAGGTAAGCTTGGGGTATTGTTGACACTCGTTAGCGTCAACTTTTACAAGGGCTTTTTACCCGAAGGAAAACAAGAAAACACACTAGTCTAGGGTTTTATCTGACAATTTCTATGAGTTTTGCATATTCTGTATTTTTCAGGGTGATTTTCAGAAAAGCTAAAAAAGAGGGATTCTAGTGTATATTTAGCACGAAAACTTATCCGCCACGAAAATATCATGATTGGGCTCAGGAAGCATCTAGAAGACACCCGAAGCAACGGGACCCCGAGAGGAGGAAAAGTGGGGCCGGCCGGCCCCATCTTGGGGCCGCCCGGCTCCCCCCTGCTAGGGTTTCGGCCCCCCTTCTGGAAGCTTCCTCCACCGCCTACGAGGAGTCATCTTGGCCCTTGGTTATGTCGGTTTGATCCTGCGGCGCACGTCGATCCCACCGGGCTATAAATAAAGGGGTAGACCCCCTCCCTAAGGGCATCAAGTCATTTGGAGATCCAGCCATCAAGAGCCTTCTCTAGTTCATCAGAGCCTCTTTAGTTCATAGCTTTAGTCTAGTTAGATTAGAAGTAGAAGAGTTCTAGTTCTTTAGCGGGATCCGGAGCCCCCGGCGTCTGTCTGGAGCGCGGAGTTCGGTATAGATCTAGTACCTTTCTCTTATTGTATTCATTATGATTCAGGCAACATTGTTCTTAATCTCTTATATATTCTTAATTGCAATAGTCATTGTCTACTTTGATTATATGTCTAGGATAGTTGGTTTGATCTTATTGAATTCATGTAATTGCTCAGATAGCGTTTACCCAAGCGGCATTGGGTAGATGGTAGACAATATGTAGACGTGGTGTCTAGATATCTTGTTTATCTGCGAGTGCACCCCGACGTGCCGGGGACGTGTGGTAGTCCGCGCGCAGTGACAGCCGCGTTGGTTCCTCTGTAGTCCACCCTCCGTGACGTAGGACTAGCGTGGGCACGGTCGCCAAGGAGGTGACCCTTGTGTCTTAATACCCTCATTAGTTGATGCCTCTTTACATGTGATAATGATATAGGGTTAACTTAACAATGATTGCTAGATGTAGTTGCACTAATTAGAGTTATTCATTGATGTAGTTATAGAATTACCTTAGTATTTATTTCTGAGTTTATCCATTGGCTAGCTATTGTTATGACTAGAAGAGCTCTGATGTGTATCTAATTATCTATTTATGATGACTGATCATTATTATTATTTATCATATATATCTTTTATCACGTGACTTATCCCTGTTATGAGTAGGATTCTAGTTATGGTTTGCCTTTCACATCAATAGTATAAGTTATAGTTTATAAGTCCTACATATAGACCTTCCCAGTGGTATAAATATAAATCGATAACCTGGTAGAATTCCCTAGGTAAAATGCTACAACGGTATAATTATCTGTCCGCTTGCAGAACCCAATTAGTTTATATTCTTATCTTTATATTCATATCTTTTATTTCTGCCTAGTCATATTGAATACATGTAATTCTATAGTTATTTCTTAAGCAATATGATTGAGGATGACAACTTAATTCATGCTTAGGAATGATAGTGATAAATAGGTGGCTAGTTGCTAATGACAAGTTAATTATATACCGACTATTTCTGACGTTGTTGCTAGGGGTAGGATTTATCTCTGCTTTTTAGTAGTGACGTTAGAAATGCCAACAATGGACGATGCTGAGCACTTGGTACGACATTGCAAAAATTGTCAGTTTTTCGCAAAACAGATTCATGTCCCTGCGCATGAACTCTAGACAATCCTAGTCTCTTGGCCCTTTTTATGTTGGGGACTCGATATGATTGGACCTTTTAAAACAGCATCAGACGGTTTTAAGTATGTCTATGTCCTCATAGACAAGTTCTTCAAATGGATCAAGTACAAACCCCTAGTCAAGGCAACCGCAAAAAAGGCTTCTAAGATGCTTAATGATGTCATCCACCATTTTGGCATCCCCAACAGCATTATCACCGACCTCGGCAGCACGTTCACAGGAAGTCATTTCTAGGATTTCTGCGATGACTTGTCCATACAAGTCAAGTATGTGTCGGTAGCTCACCCAAGGGCCAACGGACAGGTTGAGCGTGCCAATGGTATGATCATCGACGCTTTGCACAAGCGTTTGTTCCGTGAAGATGGTTTGTACCCAGGGCGATGGCTAAAAGAACTACCAGCTGTGATCTGGGGACTACGTATTTAGCCTTGTCGCAGTACAGGTGTTTCCCCATACTTCATGATATTCGGTTCCGAGGCCGTACTACCAGCCGAGGTCGCTCACCGATCTCCGAGGATCGAGTACTTCGACGAAGATGCTTCGAATGAAGCAAGGGAGCTCGACATCAATGCCCTGAAAGAACGATGCCTGGACACGTGCGTTCAGAACGCTCGATATTTGGCTAGCCTACGTCGCTACTACAACCGCAATATCAAAGATTGCTTTTTTGTGGTCAGAGACCTTTTTCTTCGATGCAAACAGAATACAGAAGGCCTGCATAAGCTGTCCTCTCACTGGGAGGGGCCATTCATGATAAAGGCAGTCACTCGGCCTACCTCCTATAAGCTCTGCACTTTAGATGGCATCGATGTACCCAGCTCCTGGCACATCGAGCAGCTTATACGATTCTACCCTTGATAGTCATCATAGAATAAGATTTGTATCCTCCCCTTTTGTATTCAGTCAAGTTAATAAAGTTTGGTTTATGGTCAAGTTTTTGTTTTTGCACAAATGTTTTATCTGTAAAACATACTCTTCTATAAGCCGTACAGTCTAAAGCTCCAACAGGGACAATCAGAAAAGGCGCTGTCTCTAGCTCCTCCACACGTGTTACGGCTCCGAGCCACAGAGCATAGGAGATGCTAGCAGTTGCTCTCTAACGGTACTAGGGTCCTAAGCGTTCCGGCAACCGTGCTGTTCCACAGAGGTCACCTAGTCACCTAACGAGCTGATTTGCTTCAAAGGATGTTGCACGACTACACGCATAACGAACCTACAAAATAAATGAGTCTCATACTCGTTTAATGATTCAAAATAATTTGGAGTCCTGTTTAATACGAACTTACCGAAGTTTCATACTTTTGACACCCCATTGTTTATTTTTGTAGCTCTTTGCGCTTATTTACTTAAAGACTTGTTCGGTTGAGAGTTACTAACCTTAACCTGCTCGGCGGTATTCTGAGTACCGACCACTATACAACAAGTCAACATACATGGATAAAGCTCCTAACACTCGGTACAGGCCGAGCAAAATTAACAAATAAAATGTTTGTTCTTCAAAGGAGGCGCTCGGCAATTCAAGAGGTCTGGCTCGATGATCCTTCATCGACCAGTTTTACATTCTGCATCACCTTAGCTGCAGTGTCCCAGAAGCTGAGGCGGAGGTCGTTCACTTCTTCTGGGCTTGTATTAGCAGCTGCCCCCTCTTCAACCCTCTGCAGGTGGATTCGGGGGTAGTGTGACTTGGCCAGCGCTAGAACGAAGGATACGGCGAACTGGCCTGCATCCCGGACAAACTCTTTGAACAGGGGCTAGGCTCTTTTGCAAATACCCATCACATCTTCAGGGTTGTTTGCTGGGTCTGATATGGCGGCTTCCTCTAGGGCCAGCTCTTTCATCAATGGCCTTAACCCGGCCTCCATGACCTGCCAGCGCTCCTTGAGCCTTGTATTCTCCTGGGTTAGCACCCCAAATTGTGCCATGTGTTTTCTTCGTAGTTCTGTCCAGATAAGTTTTGATATACATTAAAGCAATTTTGGGACATAAGGCGATAGAAGTGGTCGGTTACCGACCTATCATTTCCATCTTCAGCTCGTCAATGCGCTGCTGGGCGTGTGATAATTCTTGTGTCTTCAGCCGATCGCCCTCCTCCAGCTCTGCAATATACAACAGCAGATATTCCAGAGGTGTGGACAGCACTCTTACCTTTCACCTTCCCTTCAAGGACGCTAACCTTGCACTTTAGGGTGGCGTTCTCACTGCGTAGGCGCTCATTCTCGGCCATAATAGGCCGAAACTGCTCTATCATGTCTGCCCGCTACTGAGCAACATTTTTCAGACCCTGAAAAACATTAACAGCACATTAGTTCCGGCTAATAATCAAACTGTACATCAGACGTTCAGACCACACATGTACCTATACATGTTCCCGCAGCTGCTTCATGGAAGCCTCGATGTTTTCCTGGATGGGGGTGTCGACCTTGGACTCAAACACCTGCCATTCACCATCTTCAACCTGACGGGCTATGAAGCTTACTTTTCCTGGAACCCATTTTGGTTTCTCAAGATGCCCCATAATCTCTTCCATCTCTTTAGATGGGTCCTATGTGACAGGTGCACCGGTCCTAACTTCTAATTGAACTGTGGTCGACGGCGTCCCCTCCTCGACACATGACCGACCACGCCTCCCTGAGCACCTTCATCATCTTCATAATGGGGGGACGGTGGTGCCCTTGGAGGGGAAGGGTGGTCGGTCTCTTGGGCCACTTCTTGTTGGTTCTCTGGAACCCTGGCATGCTCCTCTGGTTGCTGGCCCTAGGGACTCCCCCTTCTTCCGTGCTGGCCTATCTGCAAGACTGGCAGGTAGTCACGATCAGCATGATATAATGAACTCATTATGTGTATAAGTATTCATACCTGGTCGACTGCTTGATGAAGCACCTGAAGCGCCCAGCTCCTCCACGGCTGGACGATCCACCAGTGCCAATTCCCCCACCGCCGGACTCTGAGTGTGGTGGTTGAGGGTCGGGCGTGGGGACTTTCTGTTGCCCCATAGATGGCTGCTTGGGCGCCGGCCTCTGAGTCGTTTCCGATCTCCTTGGAGGGCTGTTCCTTCCGCCACCTTCGGTTGTTGCCTGGGTGGTCCTTGGCGGGTTGTTTGCGGCTGCGTTCGTGGCTGCCGACGTGGTGTGTCGGTGGTGGTGGTTGGTCGGCGTGACTGGTCCTCGGAACGTTTGGCTCCGAATTTCTGACTCAGGGGAATTGTATCCTCCGTGTCAGAATCCGAAAGCTCTCAATAACCGCTCGGCGCCGCTGCTCTGCTTCTTCACCAATCTTCAGTTTTCCACCAGTTTTGCTCTTGGTGGGCTTTGCTTTCTTCTCGGGTGGTGGCAGCATTGGCTCTTTCCCAGTTGCCTTGCGCTTCAGAAGCTTCTCAGGGGCATCTGGATGACTTCCTTCGTCCTTGCCATCATGCCCGACCTCCCCCGATGACTTGGTTTTCTTCTGCTTGCCTCTGATTGCATCACCAGTAGACCACTCTTCCACGGGCATGAGTGATACAAACACCCGGCGATCCTGTCCAAGATATTGCTACAACAGATTATCAGTCAAGGCAATACTCAACTATACAGTTCTACTAAATTCATAAATTTGCAGCTATCTATTACATACCAGAGGAGGTGGATTTTTCAGAGTAAACGGTTTCACTCCGTCTTTTGGGTACCGGTATTTGGCAAAGCTTTCAAACATCTTGGCCAGCCGATTCACTATTTCATCATCATCCAAGTTATCCTTGCTTTCCCTCGACGGGTCCTTACGCCCTTGGTACTCGAACATGAAGTTTACCCTTTCTTTCAAGGGTTGGATCTGATGAACTACAAATTGACTGGCCACAACAATGCCGTCAATTTTGCTGAAATCCATCAAGGATAGTAGCTCCTCTACTTGCACCATTTCGTTGGCATCTGGCCTTTCTGACCAACGAGCATTCGGCCGTGGGAT
This sequence comes from Chrysopogon serrulatus, assembly GCA_015844335.1. Taxonomy (NCBI): domain Eukaryota; kingdom Viridiplantae; phylum Streptophyta; class Magnoliopsida; order Poales; family Poaceae; genus Chrysopogon; species Chrysopogon serrulatus. The sequence goes on along the minus strand of JADLZL010002921.1, from coordinate 79,350 downwards.
TCGGGTGACATCGCAGGGAACTGGTCGACCCCCCAGGTTTTGGTTGATATAGAACCAACGCCTCATCCAGTTCTTGGTGCTTGAGGTGTGTTCAATAACCATCCAATGGGATTTCACCCCTTCCCTCAGAGCAATGTAGCACCCACCGGCCACCTGGGAGCCCTCGAACCCTACACCTTTCTTCTTTAAGACATACAGGTGGCAGAACAAATTGAAATATGGTGCTATTCCTAGATAGCACTCGTAGTACGCCACAAATATCACTAGAGTCAAAATGGAATTTGGGGGCAGATTGTAAATTGAAATTCCCCAAAAGATGCACAAATCCCTCAAGAAATTGTGCACCGGAATCCCCAATCCCCGCATGAAGTAGTCTTCGAAAACCACAATCTCATCCGGCTGGGGGTTGGGATAGCGTTCACCTTTTGCCAGCGCTCTCCAAATTACCAGGTCTGGTGCTGGTAGTAAACCACCTTTCGCCATTGTTCCCAACGACTCGGGTGTCGTTAGGGATTTCTCCCAGTGCACCTCCATCAGCTTCTTGTGCGTGGACTCCGCCTTCATCATCTTCTTCACCATGGTTCGAAATGGATGATGGTGGGAGGCGGTGGTGCGGGTGGCTGAAAACCTAGTTCGTGCACCGGAGATTGCGGAGAAGAAGGTAGCGGAAATGGCAACGACTGTTGAGAGTATAAGAGGAAGCGGCGGCAGTCGGGTTATTTATACCATGTGGATGGCCCATTGACTCTCCCGAGATTACTGTTTGACATTCTTTTACCCTAATTTTTAACTAGGCTTTCTTGGGCCGAGTTACCCTTATCCGCTTATTTTTCTAAAGTACGGCAAGCCGTGTGCTAAAGCCATGGTCCGTTAGTCTTACTGGGGACTAGGCCCACAGGCTGACAGCATGCCCCATTTGGTTCACCAGATCAGTCTGGGGACTAGGCACACAGCCAAGCTGTGTATTCTTTCTGGTCGACCAGATCAGTCTGGGGGCTGGGCAGACGTCTAAACTATGCATTCTTAAAGTCCCGGTCGACCAGATCAGTCTGGGGACTGGGCACATAGTAACGTTGTGTACTCTTTGGTACTGGTCGACCAGATCAATCTGGGGACTGGACTCTAAAAAATCAGATTCACATCAGACGATTAGTTCAGAACTGGAACTAATATCGGACATTTGCATTGAACAGAGTGTTTGGATTGAATCTAATAAGAGATCCAACAAAGGCATTAGCTTTCCACATCAAATTGGGACTTTAGACCTAGTTACAAACTACTTGCCTACGGCATTTTTTACAAAAGCAACGACGCTTGGCTACTGCAATGCGAGTTTCACACGGATTCTGTCCTCGAAGAACTTCCTGTTCAAGGACCAGTAAACCCATAGAACTGTAAAAAGCAGTCCTCTACCAAGCGTCTGTCGGCGGGCACAACAAAGGCCCGCCGGGGTTCTATGGCGTGTCGTTGATGACGTCATCTGCCGTCACCTCCTCCGCTATGGCGTCCGCGGCATCATCGAAGTCCCGGATGAGGTGCTCCAGGTCGGCGACGCGCTCGCCTTCAGGAAGTCCAGCAAGTCCCTGGAGTTCCGCCCGAACGACGCCGGGCGACGGCGGCGGCCCGACAACGCCCAGCGGCGCACGCCGCGAGACACTGCCTCCCGGATGCGGCCGGGAGCGTTCTCCAGCTGCTCCTGGAGGGAGTCTCCGGCAGCGCCGACGAGGTCGACAACGGCTTCCGCCACCGGTACAACCATCTGGAGCTCCTCCTCCAGCTGGGCCACCCTCAGGTCGGCAGCCTCTTGATTGGCGCGGGCGTGCTGCGCCTCCGCCTCGGCGGATTCCAGCGCCGCCATAACGGCGCTGAGCCGCTCACGGAGTTCTGCCATGGCGACTGTTCGAGTCACCATGGCGTGCCGTCCTTCGGCACTCCCCTCGCTGGCTTTCGCGGGGGCAAGGAGCAGCTGTGGAGTGGATGCGCCGATGGCCAGTATCCTGCACATTGCAAATCACTTCAGATTGGATTTTATCCCCAAAATGCGAAGTACGGCGACAAGCTAACTTACCCCTCTCTATGACGGCACCTCCGGGGCTGAGTGCTCGGTGAACCCTCCACTAGGCGCTTACCATGATCCATCTGCCCCTCTGAGGAAAAGAAGGCAGAGGGATGGAGAAAGATGGAGAACTGTGTGACTGACTAGGGTTTCTACAGGAGCAGGATGCTTCTTTTCCTTGCCGCCGCGCTTTCTATTTATAAGCGAAAGTTTGCCAGATACGACGGCGAATGTGAATCACCGCACCACTCCCCGATGGGTCACTTTCCCCACGATTGGAAAGTGCCATCATTATGACCATGACCGAAGGTGAACTGTCGCGGCACGTTCTCCAGTAGCGTTTCCTCGGCCTTCGCATTGGGATTCTCTTTTTTGCCCTTCTGGCAAGGTGGACGGCTAACTGGGCCGTTGTCTGGGTATCAGGCCCATTCAGTTCGGCCACCGTTTTCACATAGCTTTGGTTTCTTTGCAGGGTCACATCTTTTTCTGAAAGCGATGATTAATTCTGGTGATCGTCAAGTTTTTTCAGGAAGCTTGCCACAAAATGCTTCTTATCTTCTAACAACCTTAGGGACTACGTGGGCCCACGTCACTTCAGCAGTGACTGGGCCTATTCCTAATATGGGTTCTAACCCCTACCTTATACATGGCTTTTCTGGAAGTCAGTTTTCTCAATTGAACCAATGATATCTAATATCATATGCTACTGTGGGTCCACGTCTCTAGACATGAGCTACTTTTTTCTTTTTTCTTGAGCAACATGTATCTTTCGACAAAGACGGATGAATTTGCCTCAAGGTCGATTTCTTCTTCAAACTATTTTTGCGCTGTGGCAAACTGGTCGGTCCTTCGTAGAATTGGTCGGTAGGTCAATGACAAGCTTCTACTATGCAAAATTGCAATCTGGACTGGCCGGCAAGCGTCAAGATGGTGTTGTTTCTCAAGATTCATGGTGCTCGGGGACTAGCTGTGGGGGTTTAGTCCCCTATACCCTCACGGCTGGCTTTTGGCCTCGCTAGACAGGGCAGCCCAGCCCACAAAACCAAGACCGATCGGCCTTTTCTGGCCTGGTCGGATTCCCAGGCAGATAATTAGAGTTACTTGTCATACAAAGCAACTAGTCGGTTAGGAAACCAATTGTACTCTACTTAGATACGGTTTGTTTGTAACCGACAACCTCGGGATCTTAGGATCTGTAACCCTGCCCTCCAGACTATATAAGGCGGGCAGGGACCCCCTCCAACATATTCTGAATCCTTTTCGTCAATAATAGAAGAGCAGGACATAGGGTATTATGCATCAAGCGGCCCGAACCTGAGTAAACCGTGTGTGCTGTTTTTCCTATTCCATCTCGCTTGTAGTCTAATAGCGTGCCTCCACCATAAATCACTGCCATCGGCATACCCGTGGTAGACTGCCGCCGATATTTCGTCGACAAAGATCAAGGCCGCAATACTACCAAAAAGCATGTGCAAATGGCCTTCCAACTGAAGTAAAACTAATTAGCATTTGTTAATGGCCACAATGAATGGAAGTAGAAAAGAACTAATGGCATACAAAAAAAATAAAAAGGATTCTTCGGTTAAAAGCATCCAATGCTCCGACGCTGAAATCAAATCAAAAAAATTTAACGGCTCAGAATGTGGGATGGCAACATATTTTGAAATTATTTTCAAGGAAACCTTTGTAGTTAAAAAAGCAGATTATTCTCTAGACACTTTGAGGGTAAAGACTTTATTCTCTAGAAAGGGTAAAATTGTAAATATTGAAATATTTTTTTATCTATAATCTTGGTCAAACTTTAGAAAGATTGACTAAGCATATAGCTACAATTGCATCCATTCTAGACAGAGGTAGTACATAAGAAGGTACAGCATACCTGAATTTTATGGCTGATGTATTCAAGCTGCTCATAAAAGAATCTTGGATGCTCAAACTTATGTTTTGACAGGTGCAAAAAAGCACAGCTGCAAGGAAACAACGCACCATGATGGCCAATATGACTTCTTTGTTGTAAATGCAATGGAAGCCAGGTGGATTTCTCTTTCTATGTCATGAAGGGAATACAGAGCTGGTCCTGTCGCGTTGAGCGGCGTGCAGGCGTCGAGCGCCGGCGAGGAAGCGCTGCGGTGGCACGCGAGAAGGGGGTGATCGCGCGGCGATGCGGCTGCGTAGTGAAGGGAAGATCTGGTGCCTGCTTGGTCTGCAGTTTTTCCTTTTCCCTTCTACGGAGCCGAGAGTCTCAGGTCGAGGCGAAGGAGGAGCGTCATGGACTCGTGGGTGTTCTGCAGTTTCTTTTTTTTTGAGCCGGGGAGTCTTTATAGGCGGGGTGAACCCAAAGTAGCCGGGCTGGGAAAAAAGTGTTGGACGAAAACATTGCTCGACCAAGAAAAATAGTTGAAAGTTTTGCCTCTTTATTATTACTAGCAAATATGCTCGTGCGTTGCAACGGGAGAAAAAAAAGTACTCACACTGTAACGTCCCGCCTCCTCAAGGCCGGGCCCGTTTACATTTGATAGCTTTAATAGGACAAATACTGCCCTCACAGACCAACACCAGTCTTTTCTGCGCACTTCGTTCTCACTCATGCGCACTCGGGAATGAATTCCCAGTTAGTCACCCATCCTGAAATTGCTCCGGGCAAGCACGCTTAACGTTGGAGTTCTTTCGAGATAAGCTTCCGGAATTAATCCTATTAAACCCTGGGCTGGGGTGTTACATCCTCACCCCCTTAAGAGATCGACGTCCTCATCGATCAACCCCAGTCCAGGAACCTCCTATCTTGGCACGTCCGTGTGTCTAGTGCCAGCGCATGTGCCATGCTGTGTGACCACTCCGGATCCACACCAGCCATGCGCACCATGCCTGCGCAACTGCGACACAAGCGCCCGTGAAACCGTGTGAGTCGGCTCTGATACCATTTGTAACGCCCCGCCTTCTCGAGGCCGGGCCTGCTTACATTTGATAACTTTAATAGGACCAATACTGCCCTCACAGACCAACACCAGTCTTTTCTGCGCACTTTGTCCTTACTCATGCGTGAAACTGCGAGAGTCGACTCTGATACCATTTGTAACGCCCCGCCTTCTCGAGGCCGGGCCCGCTTATATTTGATAACTTTAATAGGATCAATACTGCCCTCATAGACCAACATCAGTCTTTTCTGCGCACTTTGTCCTCACTCATGCGCATCCGAGAACGAATTCCCAGTCGGTCACCCATCCTAAAATTGCTCCAGACCAAGCACGCTTAATCTTAGAGTTCTTTCGAGATGAGCTTCCGGAAAAAGAAAATACAACTTATTGGTATGAGTATCATATTAATCCTATTAAACCCTGGGCCGGGGTGTTACATTCTCACCCCCTTAAGAGATCGACGTCCTCATCGATCAACCCCAGGCCAGGAACCTCCTCTCTTGTCACGTCCGTATGTCCAGTGCCAGCGTATGTGCCATGCTGTGTAACCACTCCGGATCCACACCAGCCATGCGCACCATGCCTGCGCAACTGCGACACACGCGCCTGTGAAACCGCGAGAGTCGGCTCTGATACCATTTGTAACGCCCCGCCTCCTCAAAGTTGGGCCCGCTTACATTTGATAGCTTTAATAAGACCAATACTGCCCTCACAGACCAACACCAGTCTTTTCTGCGCACTTTGTTCTCACTCATGCGCATCTGGGAATGAATTTCCAGTCGGTCACCCATCCTGAAATTGCTCCAGGCCAAGCACGCTTAACCTTGGAGTTCTTTCGAGATGCGCTTCCGGAAAAGAAGTTGCAACTTATTGGTATGAGTATCATGTTAATCCGATTAAACCCTGGGCCGGGGTATTACACACACAAGCCAAGTACAATCTTTCCCTAATACTAATAAAATGACGCTTCATTTCGGTTTTGTTTCAATGTGTCTATCGTGACCTAATTCACTCTCCTTCTCTTAGAGATTACAGTTTATTTTTTATAGATGGCTCCATTATTAGAAGAAATCTGTAAAATACACCAATTCATTTGTCTTTTTAAATTTTTTAACACACTTGTTTGCAGTCAAAATTGTTCCAGTATGGGAGTTTTATGAGTGGTATATAAGAAACGAAGATTAGTAATAGCGGATCAACTTATGCACATTGAAATTAAAGCTTGATGACCAACGTGCAAATGATTTTCTTCTACACATGCACAAGCAAAAAACATGCTCTCAATCAGTGGCGGAGCCACCGCCCGGTCACCCCAAGCGGCCAGCAGGGCTCATATCCCAAGTTCAAAAGAAAAATTTCTTTGTATTGAAGTAGAACTCTGAAATTTTGTTGCTAAATGTTTTTGCATAATAAAAATCACCTAGGCTTATAAAAACTACTGGCTCCGCTAATATCTCAAATCTACACGCCTAACTACACGTGAAAAAATAAAAGGGCAGGAAGGGCAAGAAAAAGAATCGCTCGCATGCACACGGGATGATAATTAATATGATAATTAATCAAAGAAGAAAAAGAAGCAGACATTGGAGTTTGGATGGGAGACGTGTTCCCTTGAGATTTGATCTGAGCATGTGCGTGCATTAGTTGAGGTTCAGCCCAGCAGTAGCGGACTGGGGCACGCAACACAGGCTCTGGCAAGGATGGTTGTGTCGTTGTGGCCAGCAGCCGGTATGTGTGTTTTTTCTCAGTATTTATATGCTTTGTCTCTAGAGACAGAGCAAGTTGGAGACAGACACGTGAATCCGAGGGAAAGAGTTGCCTTCTTGCCTTGTCCACAACAGCACATGCGTGAGAGTGGGACAATGTCTGTTGTATGAGTTGGATTAGGACTCCAAAATCACAATGTCTGGTTGCTTAGGATTGGAGGGAATTTGTATCAGAATCTGACTCCGTGTGACATGCTTTTACATGGGTTATATATAAGTTTAGACAGAAGAAACTCCTCATTATCTAACTGGGAGATGTGGACGAAAAAAAGGATGGACCAAAAAATTTAGCTAAAATTTTGCCTCTTTATTATTAGGTAGAGACTAGAAAATATGCCCGTGCGTTGCAACGGTTGATAAAAAGAATCTTAAAAGATGTAATAGACAAAGATTATTATGTTTTAATTTTTATTTGTTACCTTTTTCTCTACCTTCATTATGAACAAAATAAAAAGTTACTACCATCTTTTCTCATGACACAATTACTATGATGCTTGCAATATAGATGACCGCACAAACACACTCGCAAAAGACCTGAGAACAGATGTGAAAGGATCAAGATGGATTCCGAGGGTTAATTTATGGATTCTTTTTTGTAATACCACATGTGGTTAGTTTTTTATAAAAGGGAATTGATCCAATGACCGATGGCCGGGTGTCTTTCTATTTTTTGTGAGAATTTTAAAGATTTATTTATTTATCTAGAGCATCTCAAGGAGAAATGTGGAGCCTCGGATTGTTGGCCTGATGTTTCTAATTTTTGTGTGAATTTCTAGATAGAATTCTTCCTGTTCTTTTCTTTTTTTCTTTTCTCAAGTTCTCATGTCTCATGTCGCCTGTGCAACCAAATCGAGCAGGCTCCAATTGGCGTACGTAACTCGTAACCCCATTTGCTTCGTTTGTCGTATTTCCAAAACATCATATCAGTGTCACAATTCACAAGCTAGACACCCAGAATCGATACAATACCGGTGCTGTAATTGAGGCGTCAATCCATCTTCTACTTTTACATGTGGGAGGTGACCAGTTATCAGCGACAATTCCATGATGTTCACGTTACAATTGGAGACAAACAATTACATACAGGATTCAGCGGTGGCGTGTGGTTCTCAACCACATACCAACAACACCAACACGATCTTCAGGACTTCAGCTGCTCTGGCCATCCATCCCCTGCCCATCCCGAACTGACGACAGCAAGTCATCCGAGTCGACCACAACCTACAATCGTGGAACAAGAACGCAATCAGCACCGACATGCACAGCAGAGCTGGGTTTTGCTTTCGGATGTGGCACTACCAACCTGCTGCAGGTGGTTCATCAGGGCTCCGTGCAGCAGCTTCTTGAGCCGGTCGCACTGATCCACGCTGTGGCTGGCGCGTTGCATGTCACCGAGCTGGCACCACAGCCTCTCAACGGCCGTGTACGGGAACCAAGCGGCGGACATCTTCTTGCGGTGGAGAAGGTCCGCTGGCCTCTGCAAATGGTTCCCAGCGATTTATATGTTAAGATTGTAAAGATCTTGTGTTTGGATATTTCATCAGTCTGTCGATCCATTACCGATGATGCAAACAACTCCAAATACTCCACGAGCAAGTTGGTGGCCTCTGCATGGCGTCCGTAGTTTATGTATAGTCTGAATAAGGCGGCAGGATCTGCCTCTTTCCCAGACATGCCCCACGAGATCTTGTTCCCTGCCTTGTTAGTCTGAAAAAAATGCAAAGAGTAGCAGCCAAACCAGAGTCCGATCAGCACTATTATACAAAAATATATATTTAGACACAGACACTATTTATCAGAAACCCACCTTGAACATCTGAACCAACCAAAGTGGTAGCTCAATCTCGGGATCAGTATAAAGAAGTGTCTCAGCAACGATGACTGGCAACCTAGGATGCAGATCTTTGTATTTATCCTGCAGAAACAGGAATAAAAGTATTGACAACGCAATACAGGTACTGTTTCATTGTTGGGAACACAAAAAATATCACACACACAGTACATTATTACATTAAGTGCTTGTTTGGATATTAAAGTATCCTACAACTACAGTTTTTATTACTCCAAGGTGTGAAAACCACAGTTTGTCAAAACCATGGTTTTCTACAGTTATTTAGGAAAACACAATCTGTTTGGCTATTGCAGTATGTAGTGCAACGCTTTGTGTTTTATAAATCGTGTATTTATCAAGCTAAGTAGAATGTACTATATAATTAATAAACCAGAACCTACATATATATGCTTACATTTCTATTGTACTTAGCTTTTACATGTAACACTATGTACAACATTGAGATGTATAGAACGGTAGAAATCATAATACTTTATGTATATTGTTAGAACAGTAGAAATCATAATACTTTATGTATATTGTTTTAAAAAAAGTAATACTTTATGTATGAGTGATTAAACATGTTTTTTTGTTTGCTTTATTCTTTATTTTTTTTAATACCCCTGAAGACGATGGCGGCTTCAGTTGATAGCTGTCTAATTAGCTTGTCAAGCCCTCAGTTCTGCAGCAAGAGCATGGAGAGCACGCCAGACACAGCTCTTTACAAAAAGAGGGCACTAGTGGATGTTTAAAAAGTCCAAAAATACCATGGTATCGAAGAAAGTAAAGTTTGGAAAACATCATAGTTTGCGGTATCCAAGCACTTCAAAGTTTTGATACTACTGTATTTTTAGAAACCATGGTATTTGTCTCAAAACTCAAATCCAAACAGGCCATAAGGCGCAGAAAAGGCATGACTGAAGTCGTATACTCTTAGCACATGTACAACATGCAACTTGCACTCCAAGTTGTACCTTGACTATATATATGAAACCCACCCCCACCCCACTCCATAATGGGTGCGAGGTGTTCCCTAATTCTCTACACTATTGATTGATCCAAACCTACTACATAATTGTGCTCACTGGCAGAGCTATTTTATTGATCAAATCTACAAATAGTGGATAGTAATTGGGGCCTCTGCGAGACAGGACGGCTGCATAGGCCTATTCCACTACTTAGGGAGTAGTAAAATCACACTAATCAGTAATCAAGTGAAGACAGAAAAAAATTGCTGATCACAAAACACTACAGATAGTTGGAAGGACCCAAAAGGTTAGCACTGGTTCCTAATTCCTATAGAAGCATCACCATAAAAGAATAGTAAATCCTATACTCCTATAATGCAAAGACCCATTAAGGGGTCCCCTCCAATCAAAAATTAGGATTTTCAAAATGTGATGTATGATGACATCATCAAAAGAGTTACTCCCACTTAGTCTCATTTATCTTCCACTAGCTATTTTTTTGAAATAGAAAAAAAAGTCGTAGCACCTAAACCAAGTATCGTAATTAAAATCCAATTGCACCATGGTGTTCCTCGCAATAAACTCTTCAAAACAAGACCCCATATGGATATATTTCGATAACTTTTTTGCAAAAATTTAAACCGTTTCTAAGCAAAAACCCGTTTGTAAGTAAAAACCTAACAAAACTGCATATCACATGGATTACAAGTGGTCCTTTGAAACATACATAATTTTATGAAGGAAAACTCCTAAAATTTTAGGAGGGAGGTGACCCTCAGATATAGTAGGGGTAGGGGTTCGGGTAGATGAGATTTGGGTGATACCCAGTTCAAATAATCTATACCATGTATGTCAATGGATACAACTTCTACAATTGACCTACTACATTCATATATACTCCCTCCGTCCCATGGAGTATGTCGCCCGGAAAGCGTGTTTGTGAGAGGGGCACGGTTTTCCAACGACAAAGTCCATGGGACAGAGGGAGTATGCATCTATTAATTCATAGTTTTGACCATATAAACTCCTTACATTTCTACTCCATACCCATAGCAACGCGCGGGGCATCCTGCTAGTTCTCATATGTATATGCCGCTGCTGACTGACTGTCCAAAGAGGTCAACAGTAACAAAGTACTCGCTCCTTTTCTTTTTGCAAGGGGCACAAGCAACTCATTTTTTTCTTGAACATGGAGGAGAGCTGTGTATCATTATATTAAGAAGAAAGGAGGGGCAAAAGCCCAAATACAAACACCCACACACCCCAAGACGAAAAAACTAAAAAGGATCTCATCCATGGGAAAAGAAAAACAACCTTGACTTGTACAAGGGAGCCACCTAAGACTCACCCACTGGCCAAAACCAAAGAGGAAGGAGATGCCTCTGGCCCTGGCCAAATGCCAACAAAACAACTCAGCGCAACCCAAGATTTGAACTTGTTAATTTTTTTACTGACACTTAATGTAAGAATTTGCAAATGATACCACATAGATTTGGTATTATTTGATTCATATTTGAAAACACTTCCATATGACATCAAATTCATAGTTATGAACACTATAATATATGAGATGTTAATGATCAAAGTGTGACTTTGGAGACAGCACCGGGTCAAATTAAGCCTTATACAAAAAGAAAAGAAAAGGAATATAGTTCAACACAGTACTTCAAGAATAGAGATCGCCAACTTAGAGAAAAGTGATAAAAGAAGGTAGAAGGCCATTCAAATAAAGACATACCAAATGTAGTTCAAGGGTTTCCCAGTGGTTGCTCCCCTGCAGTTGTTGGGTCATAGGAATACTATTATTGTTGATGTCCCATGCATCATTCTCAGAAGAAGGCAGCAGTGGCACTTGTTGACTGTCAGTCAAACTTCTCCTGTAATTAGGTTACATTTCACATCATTAGTTAACATTATTATTTGTCAGCACAATAATCTGCCCATATGTGCAATTAGCGGGAGGCCAGTCAACATACCTTGATTTGTTGTCTGCTCTGTTGGGGCAGCATTGCTGTGCAATGACTGAAAAGACACGCTCCAATTGCCTACAACAGAACAATTGAAACAATAGATACTCAGACTGAATCATAGATATAGAAGAGAACATGACAAACAGCAATCCATTAAGACAGTGCTACAGGCAAAAAAAGGAAACGAAACAAGTAAATGCAAGTACTTTTTCATTCCTGACTCCTTCCAAAATTTGAGCACAATTGTGAAGGCCAAGTCATACAATTTCTCATTTATAAGAATATCCATCAGGGACTCAATTGATTGGCTTTCTGCAGTCATACAAAAAATGGATTTCAGTGTTAATTATTAAAGATTGTTAATTAAGATATCGATATCCATAAATTCAAGCAATGAAGTCCTATGATTAGTTTTGGAGATACCTGAAAAATCAAATCTTGATTTCAGAGTGCTGAGCATGTACTGTGCTTCTGTTAATATGTATTCTTTTTCAAGGATTTCAATGTCAACACAAAATTGCAATCTAGAAAGCTCAGAATCTGTGCCAAAAGCCGCTGGAATAGAGAATAAAAGCTAAATCAACCGTTTTGCTGTGCAATGGGACAAATCAAACAGCAATTAAAAGTCTGAAAAAACATACAGTTCACCATCAAAAGATTCCGAGGTCTTTTACTTGGAGAAATTTGATCATCAGCTTCACAATTAGAGTCGAGCCATGCAAATGAGGGATCAACAAGCTGCAATGCGTTGATAGCAGCAGATAAAGCATGCAACCTCTCTTGCAACAAGCGAGGAGGTTGCTGGCTGCCACCTGCATTACCTTCTCTATTCAATCTAACAAAGTACCGGTACATGTATGCAGCTGCTTTCCTCCATTTGTTCCTATGTGCTTCAAATGAATAGAGAACCTTATAGAGATTTGGTCTAGACGACAGATCTGAGCGTTCAGCCTGTGACAACAAAAATAAGATCGGCATAGAAGAAAAGACACAAAGATTGGACAATGCTGAAAATGGGTGGACCTTCCAGAAGAGCTCTTGCTCCACTTTCTCTACCAAGCCAGTGAATGGAATCTCTCCATTGCAAAGAACCTATTTTCCACGAATAAGAAGCAAATTTAAGCTCCAATCTAATAGTGAGCACCCATTGCATAAAATGATGACAAAAACAACTGGATAACACAAACACAGACAAAATTTGATTTATATGACTTCTAATTGGAAATAGATCACAAGATCACAAAGAACTATGATGACAAACCTTTGTCTCCCCAAGATCACAAAGAACTATGATGAAACGCCTCAACCAGATGTATTTGTTATCATCATCTGGGTTTGAGACGATTGCACAATATGCATCTCGAAACTGTTTCAAATCCAAGCTGTACTTGCATACATTACCCCATAGTCGTCCTTTAATCATTGCTGCGGTCTCTGGAAGACCCTCAGCTTCAATTCCATTATCTAAACCGTCAATGATATCAACCAGTTCAAGAGCAGCAAGAGCAAATTGGCATGCCCCCTCACTCATAGAATGTTGTTCAAAAATTTGCATTGCCCACTCATAGTAGTTAAGTCTCCACAGAGAAATAGATCTAAATTCCCCTGGAAAAAAAAAGGCAAATAGTTAGAATATAAATTAAATGCAGTATAGAACAAGTAAAGCTAGGCGAATGATATCACCAGAAACTTGAAACCCTGTTTCCAATGAAAAGTTCTGCAAAGCCTTTGGAGCTTCATACCCGGATGCAGCCCTGTTTTCCAAAGTATTTGTCAAGTTAATATCAGAGAAAGCGCCAACAGGCAGCCCAATTATAACTTTATAAGTTTACAACAAAAAAAAAACAGCAATATAAAAAAGGAACTAAACAATGAGGCAAGTATACACATCCAAGAGTTTTATTCTTAGTAGATTTTTTAGCCTTTCAGGGCTCCATTCATCTTGACTCTGGAGTTATGGATCCGCACCCCACCCCTCTAAAGATAAACTAAAACACCCCTGCAATTTTTTATCTTAAATAAGGTGATCCTAACAGTTACATACATTCGATCCGATAACAGCAACTAATATATGGTGCTGCCTAACTTCTCAAGTCAACTATTTGCCCGAGAACTAGGTAATTAAATCAAATGAAGTGACTCCTACCAGAAAACATTAACTTAAACTATTGGATTTCTCAACTGAAAAATCGCTCCAATATTTATCAAAAGACACATGGAGATGTCCTGATGATATGCTGATAGAGCTCGCTTCGTTAATCGTCATTTCTAATAAAGGAATCTGCAATCCCTTTCTTTTTCAAAACACAGCAAATCAAATGTTGTGGGCAAAGATGAGCTGCTCTGCATCACTATTTCATAGGTAACTACTACATTTGTGCTTATAATTCTATAAAATTTGAGTTTGCAAAAAAACATGCTAGCTCAAAGATTTATGACCACCAGTTTAATGGTGACTCTGAGTTACTGCTCTTCCCTAGTAATTATGTCTAATTAAAGAGGATTTTCATACATAGATGTGGGATTAAGGATGGAGAACCATATGTTATCAGCTACCAGTTAACTTAAACAGCAGAAGTAGGTCAAGCACCTGGTCGGTGAGTTAGGCTTTTAAATAACCAGTTAGACTGATGCAATCCTATGTAGCTTAGTAACATATATGTTTGTCTTATATATTTCTTATTCAGTATCACAATAGGAAAAAAAATAAATTATTTCTGTCCCCAACTACTAAAGATGGTTTCCAGAAATGTGTCATTTGAGGATAGTCAAAAAGGCTCAATCCACAAGTTCACATAGTGAAAGGATAGTACCTGAAAAGGCATTGGATAGCATCATGAACCTTGGATTCTCTCAAAATAATATTTGCTTCATCATGTGCAAGCTTCAGAAGGCAGAATCCATTGAGATGAAGGTATGCTGAACTTGCAGTATCTGCATCTTGACCAGTATGGGATACTTTTCCATTGTTCAAGTATGTTTCCAGAATTCCAAGCAGATTCTGTTAGAAATAAAAATGAGGATAAGGTGAGCTTATCTGATAGCTGATACTATATAGATAAAGCAGCACTCAAACAAAACAAAGTATGTTTCTAATGAATTTTAGACCAAAAATAAAATATAGTACCTGAGCAGCTTCATATTGACCATATCGGATGAGAACAGCTGATAGATTAATTGTGTATCCCAAGAAAGTTTGTACACACTCAAAATTTCTTCCACACATAATCAAACTACTAAACCTCCTTACTAGATTGATTACTTCTGCTGGACTGGGAAAACAAGGTGACATAACGTCCCCTTCAGGAGATCTTGGAAAATCAAGTAAACAAGCCAATGTAAAATCAGAGCAGCCAAGCTTTCTGTGCAATGACAGTTCATCTGCTTTACCTGTAATAAGAGAACAGCATGTGCAATTCTGTAATTAAAATAAGCAACATCCTTCAAAGATTTATACATGAAAAGAACACAAACTAAAAGTTAAATAGGAAAATGGTGTATGCTTGCACCATATATAGATCAGCTACCAGAAAAATGATAAAATGAGGTAGTGTACAGACTGACACAAGAGATAGAAAAAAAAAATACATCTACTTTCTTAGACGTACAGTTGCACACAAATGGGGGGCGAGGGCGGGGGGTGGGGGTTGGCAGGGTGGGGCGAGCTGGTGGGTTTTTTTTTTGGTCTAAAAGATTTATCCACATCGTTTACGACTTTAGGCTTCAAGTTTCTTCAAATTTAAAGTTCTTGAAGCTAAAATGTTTGGCAATCAGCACAAAATGTTTTAATATTTACATAAATAATAAATATGAAAACCCATTCATTTCCCTATATTTAAATTTGCATGTAACCTATTGTAGAACACAAATCTGTCACCAGATACATATTCAGGACCACAAATTCCAGAATATGTTTTTCCTCGCCCACCCCTGCCTAACATCGTTAGAATGCTAGTGGTGGAGGCCAAATTTGGCTCTCTCAAAAAAAGAAATCATGTTCAGTCCTGGGAGCAGTGGCAGAGCTTGGTCATGAAAGTAGAGGGGGGCAGATTAGTATTTCATTACCATTTCAAGTGGTGATATTAAGAACTCCATTAATGATTTTTCTTGATTAGGGGAGTGTGAGGGCATCGCCGCATTTGGCCCTCACTAGTCCCTACTGCTGAGGCCAAGAAAACAACACAGATCTGTAATTGGTCCAGGACAGTGAATTGGGGGCAAGCTCAGTTAATGATAGTTAGTTGCTTATTGTCTAAAGCTATTGAAATTTAGGCTTTTTGATCTGGATTAAAAATGTGTACTCTACAATCAGAGGCAATACCAGTACCCTTGTTCTCAATATTTTTGCAGTTTGTCAAAGAAAACCTTACGTTTAATGCAATCAAAGGAGGAATCAATGTTTTAAAGGCGGTAAGGCAAGACCAGGCCTAGCGAGCGACCCCCTTCCAGCCGCCTAGGCCACGTCATACAGACAAGTTAATATATAATTCCAATAAAAATTCAGATGCCAATCCAACCTTAATATAGCCAATTATAAGCATAATATGTAGTGCTATTAGAGTACTAGGGCGCACCATGAAATGTTTCATCTCTTAATAGCCATAAACTATATATAACTTAATTAGTAGTGCTGCTACGAGGAATACAAATTTTAAAACTAGTGAATGTGAAGTTAACAAAACATTCTTTGGCTCTTGCATGGGAAACATATTTCGAGGCAAAGAAAATTTGCACAGTTAGTTAAAGCAAATTCACAAAATCACAATAGACCAGGGTGTCCATTGTCCTGAAGAACATATTAGCTAAGGATCACAAAAAAAAACTCCCCCTAAAATACAATACAATAGACAAAACCTTTTGAATGCCATTACCAAAAAACCAAACTGACAAGTTATGTCCTTAGGTATGGACTCATCACACCATTGCAAAAACAGAGCACATTAAGATACTAAATGTAGTAGCAGGGTGCTCATTCAAAATATGTGTACCACAAAGGTAAGACTACAATCATATCTTTAACAATAACAAAGTTAGGACCACAATCATATCTTTTAGGTATTACCAAGGTGAAGAGAAGAAAGTTGATAACTAAAATCGTCAATGGTAGGTGGTGAGGTTGGCGAGATTCCTACAAAGTGGAGAACAATCCACTGTCCCAATATGTCTTGAATCATTGGGAACAACTTCAGTTTTATTCTGGCGACATCACTTTGCAACAAGGAGACCTGATTCACAAATTATTATTAACAAAAAGACATTGAAGAATAACTGTATCAATGAATAACTTGCAATTTTCAAACTAGAAGCAAAGGGGTACAAGATTTTTTAAAAAAAAAAACAGACATTGCCACTTAATATTTTGCATATGGATTGAACAATTTGAGCCCACAGGCCTTAGGGTGTTACGATGGTGTTCTGAAAGGGCATGTAAATAGCAAATATTCATCTGCATGATTTTGAGACCATAGCAATTGTTGGTAGTCAGCCATATGGCATGTGGACAAGATTGGTTCAGCAACCCAAAATCCCAGTAATGGTCAAACTTCTTGAGAGTTCTGACCAGCCATTATAAGTTACAGCTGAGACAAGGCAAGCATGCTCATGAAAGCTCAAAAATGTGTATCTTAAGCTATATGAGTACATGGTCGAAGAAGCAAAGTTGAAGTTATGGTACACAGCAGACAGAAATATCAAAAATTAAAAGTTATAGCATACCTGGCCACCAACACCAACCAGATAACTAAGGAACAGAAACAGATCAAATGCACACTCAAACATTGTTCTTGCAACCTGTGAAGTAGCTTGAACAAGTAACACAGAATTTACATTACAAACTCTCTTTGATCCATACTCTTGGATGTTCATGTTTGTGTTCAAACACTTCATAAACTTCTCGATCACATCGAATACTGCTGACCAGGACGCAGATCTTGATTGCAGCTTATGAAAAGATAGTAACATCTCAACAGAAAACTTCCTTTGACTTTTGTGAGCTACCTGCCTTCTTTCTACATAAGTATCCGTTCCAAGTAATGCAATGAGGGATGAGGATGATTGAGGACTAAAACCAGTCTCCAGAATCTTTACTATATGTGAAGCAATTTCATCAGACGGTATAACAGAACTAATAAGGGATTCGTAGTATACTGCTGTGGAAGATCTCCCCAGTAAATGGTGTATATGGCCCATGCATCTGAGGACCTCATTGAGGAGTTCAAAATCAGATATATCATCCAATACGTTCATCCCAAGGTCATCAATATTGCGCAATTCATCAGATGAACCTGAAATGTTAAGCTAATTAGCATTACCTAATTGCTCCCAACAGATAAGCTGAAATTTATTGCAGAAATACTAAGAAAGAATCACACCGTAAATAAGCATCTCCACACCCTCCAAACAACGAAATAGAGAAAATGAACCCTTTCTTATTAAACCAAACACTTCATTTTTAGTATCAAGAAGCAACCCATATGGCTTATTGTTCCAGCACCAATTGTGCAGGTACCGTGCAGAGAATTGTTTCCAGTGATAAGCTATAGCGCTTGCTGTCTGTGAACTTCCCTAAAACCAAAAGAATTCTGGAAATTCAGCTATACAGGAAAACTAGAAAATAGAAGCCATGAAGGAACAAAAGAAAAGAAAAGAAAAAAGATTACCTCTTGTTCTACAATAGATAATATCTCTTTTCGTAGCCCATTTGCTGTAAGTGACTGGAACTCAGAATCCGATAGGAACCTTTTGTGCTGTAGTAAGGTTTCACGCAGGGCAGAACAGTGGTTTACTCCTGGTTGAAGTAGCCTCCGCAAAAACATGGATGAAATAAAAGTGAAAGCCTGCTCCTACAGATACCAAAGATGTATAGAAAGCTAAGGATATTGAAGTGCTCTACAGTCACAGAAACACACACAAAAAAAAGGAGATAAAATGTATGGAAGAGTTCTGAAATGCTAAACAATATATTCTGCACAGGTTTAGAAACTGTTGTCTGAATAATATGACATTTCTCACTTGAAAAGCCAGGTTCAGTAGTGCTGATAAAATTGATCATTTTGAAACTTATAAGATCAAAATGAGACAAGAAGAGAAGTCGAGGGATCAAATTGGTTACAATCCTAAATTAAACAAAATTACGAATTGCATAAATACTATGAAAGTATGAATATCTAATTACAAACAAATGTTCAACAGTTGAGAACAAATGTACGCTGAATAATCGCTGGAGTTCCAGAGACCAAGTGTATTACAATTAAACGTCCACCAGATCACTCAATCTAAAGGGAAGGATAACAAAAACCTAACAGCAATGCAAAGTAGCAAGCTCATGTTTCAAGTTAAACATAATTCATTAACCTAAATGATAAAATCATTGAAACACATCTGTGTGTTCCAGATGAAATTTGAACTATGAAAAATCCATAAGGAAATTACAGTTACCTTCAAGGAGGAGAACAATGAATCAGCTGTCCAGACCAAATCATCCAATGCATTGTCAGAACTTTGAAACAACTGTTCACTGATAGCATCTTCTTGTAGCACATAACAGCAAATCTTCTCACTGCAACATTTTACACATAAATGGAAATGGCCCAATCCATTACCATTACTTGATATAAATCAGCTACTGTCTCCAAAATTTACGTAAAAAGGAAATCAAATACTGACTAAAGGTTACACATGTGCACGCCTGAATATTCCCCAAGAATTTATGGAGGTATGATATGTTATTGCATGCAGGCTTACAAATTTGTGTGTATAAAGTTGATAATATTTATACCTTATATTAAAGAGGCAAAATTTCTCTCCACCCATTTTTTTTCGTCCACCTCCCCAATCCCCATAACTACCCAGGTAGTGGAGAGTTTCTTCCATCCCACACTCTCATCCCACTTTTTTTACTTCTCAAATCGCACTCTTGTCCTCCGTGTTCGTATGTTACCTAGACTCATGACTCATACGAGTTATGGAAATTCACGTCTAGTGATGACGAATATGGAGTCTGATTCCGATACATATTGGGTTGTGCACTACGTATCTCATATGTGACTCGGACTCATGAACCACGCTCATACAAGTTAGAACTCGCATCTAGTGATGATACAGAGTCCAATCCCTATACGTATTGGGTTCTGCTGTAACACATGTGCACATTTGCTAGTAAATGATACAAAGACAAAATCAGAGTTGTGTGTTCTGTAATATACATGTTAGTTAGCTAGCCTTTGGTTGATATGTAATCATACACTGATCGAGCTCATTGAATAAGAGATTCTTAATTCCGATTTGATGGCACAACAGAAGTTACATATTACATAACAAATACCAATCTAACACCGGTTGAAGGATTGCAATGGAACATAGTGACAACAATGAGGTACAATAGGCTTACGTTTCGGTGTCATACTGCAATATTTCATATAGCATGGAGCCAAATTCTTTAAGTATCCAGAGCTTATCCGTGGCTATTTTCAAGTCCACAAGCTTCCCCTGAGTAAGAAGGTTGGAAATATTAGCTATCTGTGGGCAGCAAATCTAGAATAACCAGACACAAGGAGAGCAATTCTAATTTTCCTACAGTGGGATTATTTTTATTTTATTTCGTGGTGGGGAGCTATTATTTTAAAATATAAGGAACAACAATGCATCAATGTTGTCTTCCAAGAAAAATGCATAAATTTTTGGAAATGTACTTTTGGAAATATAAGGAAGAAGCATAATATCTGCAGCAGAAATTCATAAAAATATAAAATATTTGTAACTCCATACTCCATAGTAACAATGATTGGCAAGATTAAGATAACTCTACATCGACCTTCATCCGATTCATTTCCAATTAGTTAAGTACATGGAAATCTTGCAAAAATAAAGTTTGTTGAAGAATGTCAATAAACTAGCAGTGGTGTTTTACCTCTAGCAAAGGTATAGTAGAAACTGAAGGTTCAGAAGAGAACATGAACCTCTCCGCAGCAGAAAAACTGAAGCCATACACAGCAACGTAATCACAATCTTGAACCTTTAAAATATCATAATATTAACCAGTCAGCTTTTAGCAGCAATGATGATGAGAAAAGATTACATTTTCCATCACGGTATATCGTTATACAATGATGAACAACCCAAAATAGAAAAAATAGATTTCATGAAGTGACAAACATAAGCACAAGCAAAGGGTAGAACAACAGATTCAGCTAATTATCTGACCAGAGGTTTGTACTTAGCAGCAAGTCTGCTTCTTCTGTTGGAACATCATTTATTACCGGCTGAAGTTAGCATAAGATAATCACCAGGTTGTGGTTATATAATCCACAGCTAGTAAATATCACCATCTTATAGGGACCATAATGTTCCAAAGTAATGTATGTCACCAATTCATTAATCTTAATACTATACTAACCAAGGCAACCTTGAAACTAATCCAGCTGTCATCATTAATCTGTCCAACTCCTTTTACTCTCAATCACATTAAGGTCAAGTGTTTTGTCAACATGAAAACACTGGCAAGGCACAGCTTGCAATTAGTTTGAGATATTCTTGGCACATAGTATGCACATTTGATATGTTAGGAATGCAAAACTCATCTATTGCAATGCCCAAAGGGACCACACATGAAGATGTACAAAGTGAAGATAGCACCCTACACTAGCGACTAAATACATACACAATAGATACATCTAACATGACACACTTCACAGCTTCAGATTCATGTTACACCTAGAACAGAACATTCTGTTACCGTTAAGTGGAGTTACCTAGTTATTTATCACTACAAACGTAGGCTATGTTCTCATGCTGTACTAATATACTCAATTTTGAGAATGGCAGATGAGCAAGTAAATAACTGGTGAGACAACATTCTTGACATACCACAGTGTTCTGATGCAGAATTGCCAAAGATATCAACTCTTGATCATCGTCTGCCTCACCAACCCATAGCCTGGAAGGATGGCCTGAGATAAAGAGAACTTGTCAACAGATATTAACTGCTCAAGAACAGCATTATGTGCAAGCAAAGCTTAAACTCGTTTTTGTGAAACCATGGTTTCCAAACAAGGGACAGCGTGTCGAGGCGACCACAAAATTGCAATGCATCAACAAAGCACAACTGCACAAGTTTATTCATGAAAATCATTACTCTTTAGTCTTTATGCATCTCAAATTGTTCAATCAAACCCTTCCCTTTACTCTTAGATAGCACTACTACAAAAATAAATATAAATTGGCATGTAAGTTACAGTTGACCCTCACTGTACTTTTTCCACATTTAAAATAATGTCACTGAGCTCACTGAAACAAGCATGCACAGATAAAGCTATCATCAGTCCACCACACAAAACTTATATGCTATCCAAAAATAGTATAGACATGGGATCATAGCTCTTAAGGCGGTTAGGCGTCCAGGCGAGTGCTGAGTACGCTTGGACGCCTAGGCGCCCGCCTTGCCCGCCTAGGCGACCATTCTGCAAGGCGATAAGGGGGCGCATGGATGCCTAGGCAACACCTTGAGAACGATGCATGGGATACCAGCAGCTTGGGTAGATTGGATATGAGGCTGGAAGCAGAAACAACTTAAGGATGTAGATCATGGCTTACACATGTCACAACAACATTGCATGCATTCTAAAAAGAGCAGCATTGCTTACAAGGAACCATAACACAATGATCAATAGTGCAGAAGGGCAAGATCAAGAGAGTAGCAAGTAAAGAGAACATAGACATTACCTTCAATATCATTTGAGTGAACATTATAGTTGAGAAGTTTCATGTGACTATCCCATATGCGCAAGTGTCCATCCAAATGAAGAACAAATAGCAGGTCCCTTTCATTTACAACAGTTGCTATTATATCCTGCACAGGACCCACAGTTTTTGTTCTGCAAAGCAATATAGGTAAATTCCATGCAAAAGATACAAAATTACAAAACATAAAATGAGATGTAGACCAACTAAAGAATCTTTAAAGTAAACTGGACTTCCATTCACATATAAAATATGCTACCATGAGAATAGCAGCAACAAATTTTAGTGTCATTTGAGTCAATAAGCATATGAGCACTGCACATGCTGTTCCTTCTTCCTATGCTATGGTAATCTCTGAGAATATCTATGCACCTGAGCCAATGGCCAATAGCCAAACATGAAAACAGTAGATGTTCTAGAAACAATTCTTGTGTATCTAAGCTGGCCATGCTTTCATTGCTTGGTGGCCATTATAACCAAGAATCCAAGATAGTACCTTGACACGAGAGTCCATAAACGTCCAATCCCAGCATCATCTCGTAGTTCATTCGAGAAACCTACAGTAGAAGACAATAACATTCAGAGACCTTGGGGAGAGGTACAGAAGAAGGCTCCGAGTTCAATAATCTGGAACCCACTAAATCCCTGGAACGATGAGTTTGCTGCTGTGAATTGACAGTAGAGGACATGCCTGGTGAGTTCGGGGCTAATTTGCCAAGACTGTAAGAACAGATGGACCCATCTTGCCGACCAATCACTATACATCCTGGCTTCGCTGTTACCG
The DNA here is from genome assembly GCA_015844335.1 of Chrysopogon serrulatus. Taxonomy (NCBI): domain Eukaryota; kingdom Viridiplantae; phylum Streptophyta; class Magnoliopsida; order Poales; family Poaceae; genus Chrysopogon; species Chrysopogon serrulatus. The sequence goes on along the minus strand of JADLZL010002921.1, from coordinate 56,323 downwards.
CTGTAACCTTTGCACTCTGAGCTTGAGTTTGGAGATTAAACTCAACTATATCATCCTGATGCAGCACTGAACCAGATACGTAGGAAAATGGGCTGCGTAAATGGCACAAGAGAGCAACTCCAGAAACGGTAAGCACATACAGCATATATACAAGCTCCCCTTGCCTGCGACCCTGCATTGCCACAGAAGTGACTAGTATAGTCTCTAAAGTTCCAGAAAGTTACTGAAACAATAATTGGCATAAGATGTCATGAATGAGCCAACCTCTTGTTCACATAAAAATGCAAATGGACATAGTGCCTCCTGGAAGACCAATCGCAGTCCAAAGCTAGGGAACTCCTTGGAGGCACTAAGTTCGATGACTTCTAGCACATTTGGGTGTTCCTCGTGAATCCTCCTGTCATAAGGCAACCATATGCTACATTCAGAAAATCCCCACCTACTATGAACCTAGGGTTTCTCTAAACATGCAAGTACCAAAGCAAAACTGAAAGTGCACTTATAAGTTATAGTAGTTCTAAAAGAATTCATGTATCACATAAACATGAGCACCGTCAACTCCGAAGGCCAAAACTATTCGAAGCTAAGTCTAATCTGCGGGATGTCCAGATAACAAAATGTGCCACTCGTCTGAACAGAACCATGATATAGAGCTCGAAAGTGAGGAGAAGCCCCAACACGTACCACGACAGGTAATACTGAGAATCGCCCGAAGGGATAATGTGGCACCCCGAGGCGGCGCGCGGGGGCACGCAGACGAAGGGATCGGAGGGGCTCGCCGGCGCGGCGGAGGAGGAGGGGATGGTGAGGTCGATCCACCGCAGCTTGTCCGAGCCGGGTATGGGAACCTCAGCTCCAACTATCCTCCGAGCGGCGGGGGCGGCCATGGCTGCCTCACCGTCGCTGTCGTCGGCGTCGGCTACGCCGGCGGCCGCCGCGGGAAGGAGGGTTTTTGGAGAGTGGGTTTTGGTTTGGGCGGCGAGATGGAGTGTGGTCGGAGCAGGGGCGCAGGGCTTTGAGAACAAACCAGTCCAGATGCCGAATTGGGCCTTCTTTGCAAGTTCTTTTTGGGTTTTTGATTGGTGCCATTACAAATCTTGAGTATCTAAAATATGTCATTACTATTGTTGTATTCGTAAGACGGCCATTACAAATTTGCCATACGTTGAAATTTGCCACTGGATATGGTTGATGGTCGTTTGGGCCCGCTGCGCAGGTGGACGTGGCATACGGGCGGCCAGATCCGTCCGTCTCCGTCCTCAAAGAAACGGGCGGCGGTGACCTCCGCCGTCAACCCCTCTCTCTCACTCGCACTCTCCTCTCCCCCCCCCGACTGAAACCCTAACAAAGGCGGCGGCGGTGGCGACTTTCAGCCCGGCGGCGGCGGCGGCGGCCGACGGAGGCGGCGGGCGGCGTACCAAGGTCGCGGCGCTAGGTGAGCACTTGCGGGGGGCGTCATGAGCTCGAGCTCCACCGGGCGGCACCCGGTAGGGGCAGTACCCACTCTTTGGACTGCCCTAAATGCCATGTCCCTCTGATCCGTATCCGCAAGCAAGAGCACTCCCGAACAAGTGGTTCGTCAAGTGCCCCAACAAATGTTCGTGAGCAATTGCGCTTTTGAATGAAGAATGAATCGTCTTGCATTTGGTTTGAATTTGACAGATTGAGGGTGAGCGGGGTGATCCAAAGACTTGTCGCCGGATCCGTTCGGAGGAGCAATCTGAGGCATATGTGAGAGAGGAGATGAAGAAGCTACAACAAGTGCCGATTGATTCGGTTGGTGCGGATGGTACCGAAGATTTCAAGCAACAACTGGGTGAGGTGAAGCAAACACTGGATAGTGTTGTTTCTGAGCTTTGGAAGCTGAGGAATGAACTTGGCGCCATGCCATCTGTTGATCCAACTCCAAGTCCAAGTATTGAACCAAGGCATGATTTGGGTAATAGGAAAATTCAGATTGTGTTGGATGTATCCGTGTTAGTAGGTGTCCTTGTCGGTGTACTAGTAGGTGTAGTTGTTGCCCAAATGATGAAGTGAATGGAACAATGTTATGAATTACGATGCATTGTATCCTTCTTTTGGTATGCCAAAGCATGCTTTGTATGCACAGGATAACAAAGTGAATGGATGTATGAATTGCAAATTGCATTTTGTCCGATTTTTGGGTCGGTTTGTATGAACCAAGGCATGCTATTGTTGAATGTATGAATTGCAGCTTTCATGCTTTGTGTTGAATATATGAACAGCTAATTGTGTTGCCCGACTAATGCAGTTTGGTTTGCATGTTTTTTTTTTTGAAATTTCAGCAAAGACACTTTATCTTTATTTTGGACCCTTTTTTGTAATGGTGACCAATTCTTTTCCACAACAACTTACCATACAAGACATACATAAAATTCACCATACAATAGCTTAGAAAGGAACTATACAACAACCCATTTAAGAGATAACAATACCATACATAGGTTTCATTCACTAAACATGGTTCCGAAACCCGACCATACAAGTTCACAAAGATACAAGTTCACGACTTGACTCCTACATAGTTCACAAATGAACATAGTCCACAGTGACCAAACCCTTACTTGAATGACAAAGAACAAAGTTACCGGATCCCTCTCATAGTTCACAAACCATATAGGTTACATAGTTCACAAATGTGACCGCAATTTAAATACTACAAGGCCATTACATAGTCCAAAAGCTGGTCATATTTCACAGAAGCATTTCACTGGCTGGCCATCAAGCACTAGTAGCTGGAGTAGCATCAAAGACTAGCTCTCTGATGCTACTTACTACAGTTGGTGGTGGAGCAGCAGCTGCCTTCTTGAGCTTCTTCTTGATGGGAGTCTTCTTCTTCTTGTTAGTAGTATTCTTCTTCTTCTTGTTGTTCCTGCCTTGTGAAGGTCCAAAGAAGATCACCGGTCCAAAGATCATCGGTGGTGCAAAGCATCATCAACTGAGCATCATGGAGGGTGGCCTCTTCTCCTCTGGTCCAAAGTCAGGAGTGGGTAGTTGTGGCTAGTTGTGGCTAGTTGTGGTTACCATCGACAATGAGAGAATTTCATACCTTTTTGAAGACCCTACACCTCTCTCTCCATCTTCACCTAGCTCTGGAAGCTTGCAAGTTTTAGCAAAATGGCCAAAATCACCACATCTCTTGCACCTGACCTTCTTTCTGGTAGCCCTCTGCTCCATGCATCCTCTTATTCTGACAACCCTTAGTCTGCCTGCACCCCTTCCCAGCAATGAAGGGTACACCTTGAAACCAAGGTTGACAATAGGCCACTGTGATTTGTCTGGTATAGGCTCAATCCTATCTGCATATGCTGCCTTAAACCTAGCAACCGAGTAGTACTCATGCACATAATCTTCAATCTTGATCCCTCGGTTTGAGCATATCCATGCCAAAGCATGCTTGCGAGGTTTTCCAGTCACCGCCATTCCCTACATGAGCGGTTGTGATTCTTTAGGTCCACGGTGCATCTTTTATGATTGTTCCAATCATCCGGGATAGTGACCTCGGCTATGTCATCATCACTAGCTTTTACCTTCACCACCTTGAGGTTCTTGCTAATGACATTCGGTCCTTTATCACATTAGGGAGGATTCCATCCTCCCATAGCCTAGCAACCTTCTTCCTCAAATACCTTTTCTCCATGATGAGTTCCCTCAATCTATCTACCGGTTCATGTACCAACAACCCTTTGAGGTGCTTCACTGTGCATTGAAGCTCTCGGAGACATTGTTGGTCAAGTAATCACACTTGTTTTTTTTCGAAAACCCACATCTATACCAGATCCTATTATGATGTTTCTCAAGGTACTCTATAGTTTGAGGAGCAAACTCAAAAATCTTACGCATGTGTCACCGAAAAGAGACCTTGAGTGTAGCTTCTAGCGGCCAGGATAGAGGTGGTCTGTGAAAACATCACCGAAATAGTGTTTCATAAAGTTGTTGTACAAATGCCTCATGCATTCTCTGTTCTCAACTGTTGGGAACACTGCCCCCACTGCATTTTCTAGCCCTTTGCATGCATCTGAGCAAATTACAAGATTGGGTACATCACCAATTGCTCTAGAAAGCTGCTGTAAGAACCACTGCCAGTTGTCTTCAGTTTCTGAGTCAAATATTCCATATGCTACATGATACAACCAATTGTGTCCATCTACACTTGTAACTGAAGCTAGCTGACCTCTGTACTTTCCAGTCAGACAAGATGCATCTACACCCAAAAATGGCCTGCATCCTGCTAGGAATCCATCTACACAAGGCTTCAGAGCTACAAACATCCTCTTAAACCTCTTCTTCTTACCAACCTTTTTAACTTCTATCTCTACTAAACTACCAGGTGATACTTGTTCAATCTGAGCAGCCCAATTGAACAGCAACTGAAAACTTTCCTCATATTTACCATGAATTTGTTCTAATGCTACCTTCATACCTGACCAAGCTTTTGAATACTTGAGCCTGATGCCAAAGTCCTCTTCCAACTTCTCCTTAGCCTCTTTTGGACGTTTAGCTGGATTCTTCTTAAGCCAACCTGCCAACCTATCTCCACACCAGTCCTGTGATGCCATCTTCCCTTCAACTAGTTTTTTAGTTGGACAATTGTGGTCAGCTAGCAGTACTTTGATCTGCATAAACACAAGAAGTGAGTGCAAACAAAAAAAATAGAAATTAACTAGTGCACAGCCAATTACCTCTATTGTCTTGCCATCATATATCCTAGATGCATGAATGTGCCAAGGACATCCCTCTGACTTGCACTTAGCAATATATCTTGTCTTGTCTGTTTTTACATCACGAAATTCATAGCCTTTTGTCACAGCATAATGCATGATAGCTTTCCTGAATGCTATAATATCGAGGAAATAACTCCCCCTTCACAATCTTGGGATTTTTACGGGTCATGGATGACATGGATCTCTTCGGGATCAGCATCATTGACCTCTGCCTCAACAGAATAGCATCGGCATTTTCATCAACATTAGCGGTGGAGGTGAATTTGTATTAGGCTCGTGAACCGCTAGGTGGCTGTGTGTAGGTGGTACTTGGAATGTACAAGCACTCATCATTAATACCAACATACTCCTCATCATTGTCAAACAAATCGGCTCCCCCGTCGGGGCTCAAGTTCGGGATTAACTTCACCTCCAAGGGAACCTCTTGTGCATCGGTGGCTTAGATGTTCCCTGGTTAACATTACGCCACCGATTTGGGTTTGCAAATGGATTTTTCAGGATGAATAACATCTATAGGCTCTCTTGCATCAAGGTCATTAACGAGCAAACATATTTGTCAAATACTCCTACAACAATCGGCAACTCATCCGGTCCTTATACATCTCAAACATGTCATTCATCCGAATTGATTTTCTAGTCGATATCTTCACACGGCCGTTTATCAAAGAACCAAGCAAATTTGCAGGCCGATTAGGTGACCATTTGACAAGATTGTTCAAGCCGGTCATCAACGGATCAAATGAAAACGAGCCTATCTCAACATCCCACTTAATGACAGCCCTTTGTGTAAGCTTTCCTACCCAAAGAGTCGTGCAGAATCCTTCCACTTTAATCTCTAGCGAAAACAATGCAACCCTAACATCCAAATACCATCAAAATGTGGACACGCCAAAGCCAAGATCCACAAATAATCTATTCGATTCTATGGTCGGGAAGGAGAGGGAAGTACCTTGAGTCGCCGTCCTCCATCGGCGAACCACGCATGAAGCCGTCACCCATTGGTGACCACGCTAATCCATTGCCTCCCCCGGGGCCGGGTCCCCTAGCGCCCCGCGCGACCTTGGTACGCCCAGCCCCCCGCCTCCGTCCGTCGAGCCGTCGCCGTCGCCGCCGACGAAGTCGCCACCGCCGCCGCCTTTGTTAGGGTTTCAGTCGGGGGGCGAGAGAGGCAGAGTGCGAGTGAGAGAGAGGGGTTGACGGCGGAGGTCACCACGCCGTTTATTTGAGGACGGGAGACGGACGGATACGCTGGCCCGTATGCCACGTCAGCCTGCAGGTGGGCCCAAACGACCATCAACCGTATCCAGTGGCAAATTTCAACGTATGGCAAATTTGTAATGGCCGTCTTACGAATACAACAATAGTAATGGCATATTTCAGATACTCAAGATTTGTAATGGCACCAATCCAAAAAAACCCTTCTTTTTTCGTATCTGGGCTTTACTAGTCTCATAGTCACACTCGCAAATCTGCGTTGCTTTTGACGTTGCATTGTATTGGATCGTCGTCATTTTTTTTATCGGAACTTTCATTCCATTACTCGACCTCGTCGGTAAAATCGCTCGACACCAAAGCCACAATACAATCTGGCACTCCAGCCAAGATCTGAGGATTACCTACCCTCATACTTCCTAGCGATGCTAGCTCATGAGCTATTTTGTTACATACATTCACGAGGGGCATATTTAACACGACAAGAAATAAAATTGTCTGCAATCAACTCTTTAACTTCATGGACCAGGCCTCCAGTTGCTGCTAACCTGAAGTCATCACCTTGTATAGCCCATACCGCCTGTTGAGCATCAGACTCCAATACAATTTTTGTTGCCCCAATCGTCATTACTACTACTATATCTAGTTAAATAAAAAAAGGTTCTGGTAAAAAAAACTTGAATAAAAAAGTTTGATCACTCGTAAAAGTTGTCTTACTCAGGTATTTAACTTTTTTAACCTTAAGTTTGATCACTTGTAAAAGTTGTCTTACTCAGGTAGTAATCTCAAGGAGTCTAATCTTAAGCACCTAAGGTGAGATTTTGTTGTATGGTCTAGACAAGTTGCTAAGGATGGTAACAATAAACCAAACATGTAAAAAACACACACATGTGAGGCTCCGAGCAATGTGTGCCTGACTCTCCTTTCTCACCAACCATCATTCATCACCTAGCAACTTGTCTTCGTGAGACTACTAGTTAATATTTGTTTAGAGCTTTCTTCAATAATACTACCTAAATCAGACTTCAGTAATGCCACCTATAGATGTTCAATAGGAATAGGTGGTGAAAGAGGAAAAATAGAAGGCCCAGTAGGGGGTATTTTGGATTTGAGTTTTTAGCCAACACTGTATAAATTAGAGACAAGTCCGTCATTTAGGTAGTGTTGCTAGATTAGCTCAATTTATCTAAGGAGTGCAGCTCACCGCATTTCATGCGACAATATAGATGTTACAACTACAGCCAAGTCGTATTTTTTTTGTTCGGCCTCGCGTTGACGCCACGCCTTTGACCTCACTAGTCAATATCGTCATTGGGCTAACGATAATTAGCAAACTCATAAATTTCCATTTTATACAAACCTTAGTTGCCAATCCATGAAAAATACAACACGGATTACCTAGCATGAGTTTACTCAGCAAAATTTGCTCAGCCAAGAATTTCCTACTGAATAAGTTTAAAAAAAATCTTTTCTAAAAAGAGAGTATGCAGTCGACAAATCAGTAGCGCTTTCGTAGGTCAGCCGATTTTATGAGATTGTCTGTTTTGTTTACATGCAGGTATCCCAGATTATGTTGTTGTTGTTGTTTTTGTTGGAGTCGTTCTTTGGTGTAGAAATGTAGCGAGGGTTATCTGATGATGATATGTTGGGTGTTCTTATGGCATCATCACTATGTGTTTCTATGCATTTGTTGCAACAACCTTGTTGTCTAGCAAAGTAGCACCCTGCTTTAAACTTATAAGCCGGCTGATAAGCTAAAATACTACTGCAACAGCTGATTTTTTATGAGAAGAAAATACTGATAGCTGATAAGTTGAAACGGCTTTTCAGCTGAAACGAGCGGGGTCATTTACATGTTGCAACTTTCCACTGCATATAGATAAGCAAGGTTCATCATGCATGGTGCACTGCATGTCATGTTGTGCGTATAGTTAATCATTCTGTGATTTTGGTGTTTTACATTCATTGGAAGTCTTTATTCAGAACACTTGTTGCATGTGTATAATGCCTGCCTCTCTGAACGAAGTGTTTCTTATTATTTGTAGGACCCTGGGCTCCCACCAATTATGGAAGAAGAACCATCTGCTCCTTCTGTGTTGCATGATTGCGTTCTTGTTGTTCACCGCTGAATCCTGTATGTAATTGTTTGTACAGTTAGCCTGTGTCCCATAGAATTATTAGAAGAAAAACGATGATGGAGTGATGGCTCCATTTGTAACGTGAACATGGAATTTTCGCTGATAACAGGTTCACCTCCCACATGAAGTAGAAGATGGATTGACGCCTCAATTACAGCACTGGTATTGTATCGATTCTGCGTGTCTGTAGCTTGTAATTTGTGCCATGATGTTGTTTTGGAAATATGACAAACGAAGCAATGGGGTTACGTAAGCCAATTGCAGCCTGCTCGATTTGTTGCATTGGCGACATGAGACTTGAGAACTTAAGAAAAAGAAAAAGGAAAAGAAAAAAAACAGGAAGAATGCTAGAAGTTGGCAGCATCACTTACTATTTAGAGCTCCAACGTTAATCCTAATGAGATGCTCTAGAAGATAGATATATAATTAGATAATTTCTATCTATAAAATTCACACAAAAATTAGAAACATCATGCCATCAATATAATCCGAGGCTCCACATTAATCCTCATGATGAGATGCTCTAGAAAAAAATAAACCTTTAAAAATATAATCTCACAAAAAATAGAAGACACGTCCAGTCATCAGTCTTTTATAAAAAAAAACTGACACCATAAATTAACCCTCGAAATCTGTAGATAATATAATTAATTAGGTACCCATCACTGCCATTATAAAATTTTTAATAAAACTAGATATCTGCATCCAAATCGCGCAATGGAAAATAGCCTACCGCCAAGGTTCAAAAAAAAAAAAATAGCCTATCGCCGCGTCATCCTGGAATGACATGGGCAGAGTTCTCAGACTATCTGCACCGGCTACGGGATCACATCCGGTACCTCAGCCACATCATCTTTTACCGTGAAAAAAAGCCCGCACCGGAGTCCTGAGAATCATCCGCTGTGAGCATGCAATCGTTAGGCCATCCGCACTCGTCGTACTCTAAATCCACCCTTTAAAAGGAATATTCCATCCTGGTCATCAAGATTCCGTTCTCTATACCACTTTCTCCCGCACTCATCAATCATCTATATCTGTACTCTATCGCGTGGGACCCACACGTCAGAAATTTTTTTCCTTTTTTTCCACCCACCCTCCCTTCCTCCCCATTCTCTCTCCTTCCCACCCGGCTGCCTACCCGCCGCTCCTCCTCTGCTCCTTCCGCCGCCCCCAACTGGTCCCTTCGCCGGGCGGACCTCCCAGCTTCGATCGCGGGCCGACCCATTTCCTTGGCCTTGCTTGAAGCGGCCTTGGCGGCCAGCTTCCCGGCCGGCCTTGGCGCGGCGGCCAGCGGGAAGCGCGCAAGCGCCGCGCCACCGCCCCCCCTTCCCGGCGCCTTGGTGGTGAGCGGTGCTTTCCGGCGTCGCCGCGCGCCTGCGAGCCGCGGGCTTCGCGGCCATAGCGCAGCCGGCGGCCCAGCGCGGCCTTGTGGCCGCTTCCTTCGGTGGCGGCAGGCTTCGCCCCCTTCCCGTGGATAAGCAGGCGGCCTCCCTCCCTCCCTCTCTGGCGTGGGCTCGGCGGATAAGCGGCGGGTGAGCTTCGGCTGCGGCAGTGGCCCCAGCGTCGGAGGCGGCGGCCTTGGACCGCCGGGCTTCAACCTTGGCCAGCGGCGGCAGCCCCAGCTGACGGGTGGCAGCGTGCACGTATGGCGGCAGTTCCCTTTCCTTCTCCCCCGGCGGTCTTCTTCTCCGGCGAGCCCTTGGCCAGGCGCGGCCATTGCGACCGCCGCCCTCTTCTCCTCCGTGCGCCTCCTTCTCTCTCCTGCATGCTGGCGGCGTGGTGGGCCCGCCTGGCGTCCCGGACGCCTTTTTCTCCGCCCGGCATTCCCGGGCCGCCCGCCCGTCAGGGCTTCTCGGATGGTTTCCAGTGCGCCCGGTACGCTCCTCCGTCGGAATCGGCCGACGCGGCGCTTCCCGGACGGTGGATGGCGTACCCAGTGCGGATGGTCTTATTCCTGGCGTGGTACAGGAAGGCCGGTATCCATCATAAAGCTGCGCACACAGCAGAGCTCACGCACATGCACCACAAGCGCATGCACTGCATGGGAATCAGTTGTGGGGCCCATTTTTTTAACAAACTAAATAATGTTTTAACTCACAAACCAAAAAACCAAATTAAATTCCGATTACACCATTAAATTCGTTTCAATAAATTCTTCAAAACAAGATCTCACATTGATATATTTAGATAAAATTTAAAGAAGATAACAGGTGGGGTCGTTGTTGGTAGTTGGTATAGAGTATGAAATATAGAGGATTATGGGTGCGGAAGAAACCTGTATAAAGGAGAGAATCTTGATGACTGGGATGTATAGAGGATAAAAATAGAGTATGATGAGTGCGGATAGCCTCAGTTCCGCAAAAAAGTCGTGTCACGTCACAGTCCCTCCTTGCAATCGACGGCATGCATGCAGTAGTTGCATGAACCTGTTTGAAGCGCGCGCGGGGTGGGGGGGGGGGGGGTGGGGGGATGTGTGGAAAATAAAAAGGAAATACTATGCAGGCGTGACGCGTAGCATAAAGCGAGACGTACGTACGCCTCCACAATCGCGAGTGGACGCCTCCTCCGTTGCACGTACACGAGACATGCATGGCTGGGCTGATGTGTGTGCGACCAGATCGACAAGTTTTTGCCTAGACCGACCGAAGCGTGCATGATATATATGACACACAGCTACGCCGGCCCTTGCATTGTGTGCTGCTTAATACTAGTTTGGTTATCGAGCCGAGCATATATACGTAGTAAATCATAGAAAAATTATAAAATAGAAAATTCAATTTTGTTAGACTCTACATGAGTAAATCTACGTAGTAAATATATAATATGGTATGCTTTAGACAAACAAAATAGTTATAAAAAAAGCTACAGTTATGAATTATTTCAATTAATTACATAAAATTATGGATCGAAAGCTATAGCAAAAACTTTGTACTAAAATATACCATATTATATGTTCATTTGTAGATCTACTCATATCGAGTCTAAGAAAATTAGAGTTTCCATTTTATGATTTTTCTATGATTTACTATGATTTTTCAAAGATTCAGCCAAAATAAATAAAAAAGAAAAAGACTAGCAAAAACTTTATAATAAAGCATACCATATTATATATTCACCACGTAGATGTACTCATGTGGAGTCCAAAAAAATTAGATTTTTTATTTTATATTTTTTTTAATTTACTATGATTTTTTAAAATTCAGTCGAAATAAATAAAAAAGAAAAAAGACAAAGCCACTGTCATTGTAACAAAACCATTGTCAAAACCACTCTAGGGAGGTAAAAGCGCATGGTTTGAAAAGTTGAGAAAGGTTGTTTGTTTGATTTTAAAGTTTAGAGAGGGAAAACAAACTTTTACGATAGTTGGGGAGGAAAAAATAGACTTTTCCCAAATTAAACTGCATGCCGCCGATCCACCGGCTTTCTCATCGATCGATCGATGCATGTTAATCCCGGTCTTACCCCTCTTACCTTGAGACAACGGCCGGCGGCAAGCCAAGCAACGACTTGCGGTTGCGGGTTCGCGCAGCAGCAGGCCTGTCCGGCATCCATGCATGAGCGGCGATGCCGTGCCGTGTACCGCGCGCGCGAGCTGGCTGGAAGTTCGCCGTGCCGTGCCGTGCCGTGCCGCGCCCACCAACTGGCACGGCTGTTCGAGATCGGCCATCCACCACGCCAGAAGAGCCAGCAGTTCCACGATTACTCAAAAAAAAAAAAAAAAAAAAAAGCCAGCAGTTCCAGCCTCCAGCGCTCACTAGCTAGCATCATCGCCAAACCGGCCAGAGACATACAGAGATCGAGTAGTGCTAGCATCCAGCAGGTCAGCCCGATCGCTAGCTCGGCTGGCTGGTCTCGGCTGGTCGGCGCGTGTAGTTTTCCAGCCGCTACAGGGTTTTGTCTAGTCGCTACAGTATTTTTCTAGCTCATGCCAGTCAGCCGAATGGAGGCTGCCTCTATGACAAGGACCAGCAGTGCAGAACTGCGAACAATCACAACGACCACGAGATGTTACTGGTGGGTTACGATGTGGCTGCGGCAGCTGCTGCGGCAGCCGTTGCTATTGTCGCCTCTCTGCAGGTCACTGTAGCAGCAGCCACCACCAGCCAAACGCTCATACGGAGATCGGGAGATGTGATCCTGGAGCGCCCCAATACGAAATGCGGCATGCTCAGGGACGGCGGCTCTTACCCCAGCATCGGCATCTGACTGACGTACTGGTGGCACCGTCGAGGTGCACTCGATCTCTGCGGCCAGATAATACGTACTAGTACCTGTGGTACTACTACTGATTTCGTCAGTTTGTGCTTTAGAAAAAAAAAAAAAGACGCGTGTATGTGGTGTGCTGGAGGCACGGTTCCTATGCAGCACCTATTTTATTTAATTAATAAATAAACCTGTGATGGATCCTTAATTTGCTTGTCCGAGAAGTTTTTATCCCTTTCATTTGTTGTTTAACTAGTTCGATGCATTTTTTCCCCTTCCAAAACAACGTTCTTTCGATGCATGTTTTGGATTACGAACGAGATTTGATCGGAGTGCCCAAAACGCTCGAGGGCACGCATGCATTCCTACGTCCATTCGTCTGACACGTTCAGATTGAACTCGTACAGAAGTAACGGAACGGAACGGAACAGGTACACGGAAATCGTACAGAAGATACCGCTACACTTCGTTCTCCACTGATCACCACCTGACGACGTGCTTGCAGGTGCTGCCAGCAGAGTCTGGCGACCATGGCCACTGAGTCCTGGCCCAGAACTTCTGGGTGTTTCGATCGTGTACACAGAGACAGGAAAGGCAAGACCTGTGTTAAATAGCGGATTTAAAAATAGTCACACAAGTTCAAGTACAGTACTTGCTCAGCAGTCTAGAAAACGATATCTGTTTGAGAACAGTGGAGAAAATTCTTTTGTGGTCTAGCCTTTGCAATTTTGCACCTTAGCTCTTTGAAGGGTCCAGGTAACCCTTGTTGCATTCTGTGCTGTTGCTTTGGTGTTTGCACCTGATTTTGGCCTTAGGACCACCTTATATAAATATAAAATTGATTGGCAGAGCTCCTGTTTTATTTTCAAAAAGAAAAACTTTTGTGGTCTCTTGACACATTTCCTCAAAATTTAATAGTATCTCCATATAGCAGTGCCCAAGAAACGATTTGTTTAGCCATGCCAACAATCAATCACAGGATAAGTCCGCAAATTAAATTAGACAACAATCCTATTTCAAACAGGCCCAGGACTCAAATTTTTACATTTGCATGAGAGAGAGACCTTTCCAAGAATCATCACGATGGAGCGGCTGTCCTAGGAGGCCCAACGGTTTGACATAGCAAATAGCCGCCGAAAACACCCCACCCATGAGAAACAACTATCTTTATAGTAGGTTGGAAATGCATACATTCTCATCTCAAATTTACCATATTACATCAGTAACATCTTTATCTCTTTATTCTAAAATTCTCCGGCAACAAACACATGTGACGTTCAGATCCACATTTGTGCTTTCATCTCCATCTCCAGGAACGGCGCTACCTCTGGGCTGTTTGTTTCAGTTCCGATTTAGTAGCAATGCACCGGCAAACCTATATAAAACAAGTAAAAAGTAACGAATGAGAATATATATATGAGTAGACACTGGTACCAATAGGATGAAGAAACATCCACATGAGATTTAAGACAAAGATGTTTCCAAGACCAAGAGCCTATTTAGCATAATGTCAAATGACAGCAGATGATAGATCATCCATCCTTAGACGAAAACAGCTTATGGATCTACCAGCTTATCAAGCATTACACACCAAAATTATGTCCCCTCATCAGCTAAGCTTATCTCAGTCCAAATGCCGAGGAACTTTAATGTCCATGTTTGATCAAAGGAATATGTTTTTCCTATAACACTCCTTATTGATCATAAAACCAAACCCTTGATTCTCTTCCATAATGTACTCCAGTAGGTAATAGAATCACACAATTATACAACTTTGGATAAAACCATGTAGGAATTCCCAATTACCATATGCTAGTAGTAATAATAAAAATTGAACTGAATCTGGGATGTGCTGCCAATGGTATCACAGCTTTTCCTTTTAAGGCCAACTCCAATGGATGTGCTGCTAATGGTACAAGAGCTCAATCTGGGAGGCATCTTATGAGCAAGGATACCAATGATGCAGGACCAACCAAAAAATGTAGTTCAAAACATACAAAAACACTGATAAGATTGGTGATTCTGATCTGTTGGAACATGGCTCAAGAGAGACAGGTGACAAGAGCATGCCACATCATGGTCAGAAGCAAACGATGATTTGTCTAATTCCTTGGTGGAATCTCTACCTGAACTTGAGATTTCTTCAGATGATGCTGTCAGTGCTATTGGTCCCAAGCATTTTTGGAAAGCCAGAAGAGATATTGTCAAGTATCAAAAACTCAAATTCATGCTCTTATTGTTTTTACCTATTAAAGGTCATGTGTATGCACATATGACTTAGTGGTATGAAGTTTAGGAGAGGTGTTGATAAGCCGTTAAGTTAGGACACTAAAAATAGGATGATTTTGTTTGACAGTAAGGATGTTCTTGCCTGATCAACTAAAAACAATTGATTACTGATCTGCCATGTTGTAGAAATGAATTATGCAAAAGTAAATCAGTGATTGCTTGTTGGAGAAAGTAGTATGAGGCTGTATATTCTTAACTAACAGTATAAATCGTTTTTCCATAGGATCTATCTTCAGTAGTTTCTCTCATGTGTGTTGTCCTCTTGTGCTCTTCTATCCTCATTCCTCATCAGGGATTGCATATCTGATCGCAGCATACTGTTCTCTGTTGATGACTTCACAAAGCTGATAGCACATGTCGAAGTAGTGGACATCGACCTGTCAGTGCTGAATCAAGAGAGCAACGGCTCCGAACTATGACATTGAACTGATCTGTAAACTTTGCATGTATGGTTTTCATTTTTCTTCTGACTGTTGGTTATTTCTCTCCTAACTGAGTGAGTGTCTAATTGGATTTTCGTGTGTATGATTGTACAGAACTGAAATGGCATATAAAGTAACTATATAATTAAAGAAAGCCTTTGTTTTTTATTTTCTTTTTCAATAGATTGAGTGATGCTTGCAAGCCAGGCTTTCCTGCTGTATTTTGCCATGGATCCTCTCAATTTTCTATATGTGGGATGTGCCATTTTTTTTAAAAAAGACTCCTATATCACAAAGGTTGATGACCTGTTTCCCCATTGCCATTTGGCATCTGTCACTCAATATCATTTTTGGTAGTGTGGTACACACACATTCAAATTTCAAATACCGTGGTCTTTTGTTTTTTCAGGTTGCCATGAACCCAGTTATACATATATGTAGCCATAAGGGCCCATAGTCAAGCTCACTCTAGGGGCTTTGAAAACGTAGAACCGGCCCTATTGATCTGCAGCAAGAAGGCATCCCCTACTTGTGTTCACATGGATACGGGATACCGAAAGAAACTTACCAAACAAAATCAATAATTAGAGGACTAATAGTACATGGTACGGGAAACAAAACCCATAATCCCCATTTTGATGCAAATGGTAATCAACCACATGTAAATAAACAACAATGATGATGAGGAAACTAAAAACAGCTAGCAAGATGATTACCGGGTACCAAATCCGCCTCCCATGGTCGCGGTCCGGGTTGGGGGCGGCAGCTCGGCACCTGGCGCTCAGCTCTCGGTTCTCCATCTTTGGGTAGCAGCGTTCGCGGACCTCCTCGTTGGTGAGGTCGCCGAATTGGTTGATGCCGTACACATTTTGCCCGACGGCGGCGTTGAGCCGGACGATGACGCGGTGGTTGCCCTTGAACAACCTGTATCGGCATTCCTCCTCACCGACGTCTCTGTAGGACTTGCCGTGCTTGGCCTTCCACCCCACGAACATCCGGCGGGTCTCCTGCTCGTACAATCCCTCCCCCACCTGTACCCCGCGTCCGCGGAAGATCTCCTCAATGGATCGGGCGCTGAGACCGTTGAGGCCAGATGTGGTCACCCCGTCAGCCCTGGCCCAGGCGATGCGGCAGCGGCTCTCCTTGAACACCGCGTACCGGCACTCCTCTTCGCCGGCGTATCTATAGGTCTTCTTGAACCTGGCCTTCCACTCCACGAACATCCGGCGGCTCTCCTGCTCGTACATCTCCGCGGCCGGCGGCAACACCAGAAGCATCGGCAGAGACACCAGCAGCGCCGCCGCCGCGGCCGCGGCGAGGGCAACCGTGGAGCCCCGCCCCATCCTGTTCCTGTCGCCACCAACGACGAGGACGACGAGGTGGGGTTTTCCTTTTTGAGGGAAACGACGAGGGGGTGTGGCGTGTGGGTACACGACACTTCACTCCTAGAGCACAGTGGTGGGTGGGCTGTGGGCCTCGACACTAAACCGGCCGGGCTTTGCGCTTTGGTGCACCGCGATGGAGAGCATGATTAAAATCACCTTTTATGAACATATAATTTTCATATATGTGTTCAAAGTATACTTTGGAATTGTTTCGTACGTACCCTCCGGTTTGAACAACATTTGAACTGCTATACTAAAAAATTTGGCATCGGTTACAGGGAACCAATGATGATCTTCCACCATCATATCAGAACAGCAGAGGCATGAAAGGTATCTAGAGTTCAGCCTCAGACAGATATGGAAACACGAATACATACATCAGCTTGAGCAAGAAGCATATTGTTCTCTTCAGATTGGCCTAGATTTCATGGAACCTCATAAATGTTTGAATGTACCGTCTCAGGAAAAAGAAAGTCTTATTACTGAGCTTAAGGAGCTACAAGTATCCGACAAGGAACACAGGGAGTTGCTAAACAGAGTTAATAGTGATGATATTATCCGGAGAATAAGGTATTGTGTGGGCACATGATGCATCTTAACTGTGCAGTATACCCTTGCTCCTAATTAACAACTCCTTTTCCACTCTTCCTCACATGCATGTGTTCTTTTCTTAATACTGGTGGGCTTAAGATGAATTTTTGTTGATACTAATTCCCAGCGTACACATGACCCCATGCCCAGCGCTACAACCTCTGCTCGCAAGAGGCAAAAGATGTCTCAACCCATTCCTCCTGCATCTGTACCTGCACCTTCTGCTATGCATTCACAGATGCAACCACATCTTCAGAAGCAGCAGCTCCACCTGGCACAAAAGTGAATTATATAATTTTGTGGCTGTTCTCATCGGACAGCATCAGCTGTTCTCATCCGACATGGTCGGTATGAAGCAGCTCAGGTATTATATTTTATTTTTAGTCGAAACTTTATTAGATATATACTTTGTTTTATTTGGATGTTGCTTTATCTTATGTAGTACAGCTATATATCAGATAAGCTCTGCTTATCCTCATTTTTATCTCTATCAGAATCTGCTGGAAATTCTGGAAACATACTCGAACAATGGAAAAGTATCCCATACAAGTCAAGATGCAGATACTGCATGTTCAGTACTCAAAAGATTTTGCCTTCTGATGATGCTTGCACATGATGAAGCAAATATCCCCTGAGCATCCCGATCGATATATTAACGATCGAGATGCTTAGCTCCTTCCATGCGTTCGTTGGTGAAGACTTCGCCACCCATGGTTGCCGATTGGTGACTTTTTATATGGCTCCGTTCGGATGGCTGGAATTCACTGGATTCGGCTGGTGACACACCGTAGCGGATCGCCCCTGCCTATCAAAGCGAAGCAGTATGAGCCACTGGTGACACACTGTAGCGGCTGGAATTCCAGCTCATTCCAGCCATCCGAACGGAGCCTATGTCCCTAGCAGGTCGTAACTCTGCTACATCAAAGTCCTCAATATAAAATAAATAAAATAAACCATTCCAAGGCTTCCGTTGTCAATGAAATCTTAACACGGACACAAATTATTCTTATGGAAAGAAAATACATACAGTATGCTTGAACATGATAAATTAGGTTTAAAAGATTCGTGTCGTAAATTTATCGTAATGTGTCCAACCATTCGACGTGATAGGTGAATAGTTTTTAGGAGATAATTAAACACCCCTAAGCCTAACTCTGCTCCCACCAACCATCGTCGTCCATCATCTAGCACCTCATCTTGCTGAGACTGCTAATTTAGGGAGATGCTAAATTACAGTGGCTCAAAAGTCAAAAGTAGTCATCTCTCATGAGATGCTTTAAAGCCATGGATTTGATTTGAATGTCTGGATCACCGTCTTCAAACTGTTGTTGTTGCTTAGCTCATTCTGTTTGCGTCACCGGTCACCTATGCATGGTCGCGTCCAACACTCTCTCTCCTCCTGGCCGTCCCCTGTGGCAAGGATACAGCAGGAAGCAAAACACAGGATTAGCAGTTGCTACGTCGCCTGAACAGAGTAAAGGAAATCAGGCAACTGAATAACTCTGATAGATAGGAAAAGTGACTAAAAGAGTACAGTGAGCTACATGAACATTAACTAGTCTCAAACACTAAATTGGCGAGGCAAAGTTGACATTTCACGCATGTGTTTGGATAATAATAATATAAAAAAAAACTTTCGATAAATAAATTCTATGATAAATAACGAAATCGAGCCACCTTTAGATGACATTTTTATGGAACCACAGTTTTTATGTTTCTCAAATAACTAAATTTTAAATGTATACATACTTCCTCCATATAGGAAAATAAAGCCATTTTGGACAAGGTTTAGGTCAAACATCAGAAACATAAACCATAAATAACTTTTTAAGCTGTTGAGTTTGAAAATATGAAAACCATATGAATAGATTTGTCTTGAAAAATACTTTTATAAAAATATAAATATATCATATTGTGATGAGTATTCTTATAAAAATATGAAGTCAAAATTATACTTTGGAGATCATACCATTATCCAAAACAACATCCTTTTCCTATACAGAGGGAGTACACGTTTTATGTTATGGACAGTAAAGTCGGATCAATCAAAGTTGTCAATTTGTGTACGGTGAAATGTCATTGATCCACTACTATTCCCTCCATCTCATAAAATATGTAAATCGCCCCCGCTATCTCATTCTCAAGACACTTTAAGAATCTCAAAAGAAATAAATTTATCTAGAATGTTTATTAACTAGCCACACAAAATATAATTAAATATTAATTTATTAGAATGTTTACCAAAAATATCTTAAAATTATACGTTTTTAAGATAAAATCTACCAAAAATATCTTAAAATTATACGGTTTTTAAGATAAAATTTAATTTTTGCCATCGAGCCGATCCCTCAAAACAGGGAAGGCAAATCCGACGACCCCACCTGCAAGCGACCAAAGGGTCAGGGCCTCGGGCCTCCAGGGTCCAGGGCTCCAGGCTAGGCTCCAGGGCTCGAGTCCACCGAGTTTTTCTGGAACCATCCTTGCAGCGGAAACCAACCAACCGAGCAAGCATCCCTCCCTACCAAACAAGCAGAAGCAGAACCCGCGCACCGAACAAGCGGAGCGTGCGAACTCGGAAGCGCGAAAACCCTCTCCGCCCCAAGGATTCCCTCCCGCGGCGCGCGGAGGAAGCAAACCCCCCGACCGGCTGCCCTCCCTCTCGAGGCGCGGCGGGGACAGCGGAAGCAGCGTCACTCCGGAGCAGCCAGCTCTCGACCGGAGCGGGGGTTCCGTAGGAATCTCTGAATCTGCGGAGTTCGTGGCCGGATTTCGCGGCGCGGGGCCTTCTCGTTTCGGGCGAGACGAGACGATGGTTGGGTTCGCGGGGAAGAGGAAGGAGCTGGAGCAGGTGGTGGATGGCCTCTCCGACTTCTCCCTCTCCGGCTCCGCTGCCAAGACCCGCAGATTGGTGAGTTGGTGAGCTGTTTGTGCCTTTTTTTTAGCCTTTTTCTATTAATTGATTGAGGGCTCTTATCTGGTGTGCTGGCGCAATCTTTTGCTTAATCTTGTGCTGCTACTATATGCCTGCGAGTTCATCCCTTCAGTTAGTGATGATGGTTAGGGATTACCGGAGCAGTTACATATTAGTAACAAATACAGTAAAATTCTTTTTTTCCCCTAAAAAAATGGAAGTTATTGCTTCAAGTATATCTTACACTTGATGATTACCTATACTTGCTGTCATGTCCATGACCTGCCTGTGTAAGTGGCTATTTGTTCAGAGCATCTTCATGCACTTGGGCAGAACACATTCAATCTATTTTGTCAGATCTGTTTCCGGTTCCTATACCGTTTTCATATTTTTGATTAACTAGCATGAGTTTACTCAGCAGTGTCTGCTCTGCCAGGAATTTCCTACTGAATAAGTTAAAAAAAAAAATCTTTTTCTACAAAGAGTGTATGCAGTCGGCAAATCAGTAGTGCTTTCGTAGGTCAGCCTATTTTATGAGAATGCCTGTTTTGTTTACATGCAGAGTCGTTCTTTGGTGTGGAAATATAGCAAGGTTTATCCGATGATGATATGCTGGGTGTTATGGCATCATCTCTATGTGTTTCTATGCATTTTGTTGCAAGAGCCTTGTTGTCTAGCAAAGTAGCACCCTGCTTGTTTGGTCACTTCAAGTGAAGAAGCAAAAACAATATACATGTTGCAATTTTCCACTGCATGTAGATAGATAAGCAAGGTTCATCATGCACGGTGCACTGCATGCCATGTTGTGCGTATAGTTAATCATTCTGTGATTGTGGTGTTTTACATTTTGTTGGAAGTCTTTATTCAGAATACTTGTTGCATGTGTAATGCCTGCCTCTCTGAACGAAGTGTTGCTTATTTTTTGTAGGACCCTGGGCTCCCACCAATTATGGAAGAAGAACCATCTGCTCCTTCTATGTCATTCCAGATGCTGGGAGAGGAAATCAACAGTGGTGTTGACATGCCCAGTGTGGAAGTCATGATGGAAGGTCTAACAACACATAATGTACCTAGTGAGGACCTGGCACTTGTTTTATACAAACCAGTAGATAACCCTGTACCATTTGGTGCTGGCATCTCCAGCTCTTCGTTCATAGTGAGTTCAGACTTGATACGTGGTCTAAAGAGTAAGTACATTGTGACCAAACTTCTTTAGTCATTATTTATATTTGAATTCACTATTCCTATGAATCTTTGCTATTTTGAATTGTGATAATGCATTTCGTTAGACTTCTAAGTGTCAAATGTATATCCAAAGTTGTATGAGTACATGTATTGTTGTTATCTAAGTATTGCGGTGTTCCTTTTGCAAATATAAACTGACCTATTTAGATTTTTTGTTAACTTCTATCTCCTGATACTTTAAGCAAGTTTATGCAGAACTGCAAAGAGTCTAATTTTAGTTGTGCGATGCAACTAGTTGGTGAATATAACAGGAAGCATGAATGCATGTTGTCCTAGATTGTGATTTGCATGGGTGAACGCTTGGTGTGTGTTTGCTTTGCCAATGTTTTCTTTGGTTCTGCTGTCTTCTTGTAGAGCCTTTTCATTGGCTTCTATTTTGCGCCACCTTCACATGCAGCATATTTTTCCAATTATATGTGTTCTGAATTATAACAGCTCACGAGTTCTTTTCGCTGTTTTCACTTTTCAGACCATGCTTTCAATCAAGCGAACTATCATGCAGTGGAGAGTGAATCTCCAGAGCATAGGAACAGCTTGGCTTTAGTTCCTTGGACACCACCACAAGTGCCTATAAGATCTGACTGGGTTGCTGCTCAGCCAGAGAGTACTCAGATTTTTGAAGTACCTATGGAAGCTGATGAGACTGAAGTAACTTCTATGGATGTTGAGGAAACACCTGAAGCAGCTTCCGGCGGATTCAATGGCGATAACCTTGGCCAGTGGCAACATTGTATGACACCGTCATCGTTACCAAATCCATCAGCCCATGTTATGTGGTCAAGGTGACAACCGGGAGGCCCTGTGTACTGACTACTGAGTCACACCAAAGGATGAAGAAATCCTCTAATAGGGGCCTCCCCTAGATGTGTAGAAATAGCTGCCGCTTTAGTTGAAAAAAACTGATTTTGCTTATGATACCTCCTGGTCTAGTGCTGATCTTCCCCAGTAACATCAGTGTCAGTAGACCCCATGTTACAAGAGTACCTGATTAGATTGACATCCAATTGATTCATGTAACATGTTGGATTTATAACATCTTAACGCCCTAGTTTCAAACTCCTTTGCATTATCTTTGTATTATACCATGGCTGATTTTATTGATAACATAACCGTTTAATAATTTCCACTAATTTTATTTATCATATCTCTACTCCTAAAAAACCTACAGCGCAATCGACCATCGGCAGAACGAAACCACCTGCCAAAAGTTACCGTCGGGCGCTCCAGTCTCCCCTCGACACCGGGCCCACCACCCGGAGGCTTCCGCACGCGCGCTCTGAGGGAACAAAGCCCGAGGTTCCGCCTTTCGCACGCGCTTTCCGCAATCAAATCTGCCAGCCGCCGCTGCCGCGCCTGTGCACTCGCCCTCACCAGCGACACGCGGCGGGCGAGCTCGCGGCTCGCGAGCGGCGGAGGTGCGGCCGCGGCGAGCACGCGCGGCGGGCGAGCTCGCGGCTCGCGCGCCGAGCGACGGAGGCATGGCTAGCGAGACCGGGCGCGGAGGATGAGCTCGCAGCAGCCCGCGCTGGCGAGCGGAGGAGTTAAGGCTGTGACGACAGCGCGCGGCGGGCCAGCTCGCGGCTCGCGCTGGCGAGCGGCGGAGGCGCGGCGGCCGCGACGACCGCCGCCGCCGTCATCGCCCCTCGCCCGCCGTCGCGGATCCGCCCAAAACAAGAACAGCGCCCTCGTGTTGGGACGCCAAGAACTGCCACCGCCCTCGACCGCCGGCGTCCAGTTCCAATCCGTCGTCCTCGCCGTCGCGCGCCATGGACGCCATCCTCGTCGCCCATCACCGGTAAGTCCTCCGCTACTCCACTGCCTCATGTTTGAGCACCTATTTTCTGAAATTGCTACTCTGGTTCATCAGTGGAGGTAAAAGGACGTATCCATGGTGGTGCGGCCGGATGTGCGGACTTCTCTGCAAACCCAACCGTCGCCCCGCGGCCCCTCCCCCATCTCTGCCTGCTCCACTCGCAGCCCCTGCTAGCTGATGCGTAGCGGGAGGCGGGCCGTGGGCCGCGATGCGGGTGCGCCATCGACTGGAGAGGAGGCGTGGGCGGTGGGCACCTGACCCCGTCAGTGTGTCGTGGCCTGCTGGCCGCCGAGCCACTGTGGCCTCTCGGGTGGTGCATGCGCCTGGACGACCAGAGGAGCGCTGTGGGCGCCTGACCACCTGTCGGAGCACGGTGGCAGCATGTCTGGCCGGCCCCTGAGCCACTGTGGCATCTCAGGCGGCACGGAGGCAGGCAGCTGATGCAGCACGCTGCGTCCGTTCCAGCAGGAATGATCGAGCTGTGGCTAAGTGTAGTGTAAGCCACAATCTACCTGCTATGTGTTTGTTAAAATGATTGAACAAGTTGCTATTGTGCAGTGTATTTAGTTCATCGCTATTTGCGGATAAATCAAAATGAGAAAAGAAAGAGTATGTTTTCTTGCAAATTAAAGTGGTCGGGATGCCATCCTTATGGTTTTTGTTACAAGGATTTCCACAGCTGCAGAATTAATCCGGTGGTAATGTCATACTGACTGTGTTTGTGAGAATGCCAAACCACTGAAACTTACAGACATACAGATACGGACATTTTCTTGCCTTTTGGTACATGGCATCTTTATTGTACATGGCATCTTTATTTGTTCAAGGGTACGCTACGTGCTGATATTTGACATTGCTATGTCAGTTCGAAAGTGAAAAATTATGTGGCTGCCTACTTTTAGTTTATTCGTAAGGTGTTTCATTGCTTCACACCGAAAGATGCATAATAAAACAGAAAGATTTCTATCGGTGTGTAAATATGGTTATTTATGTCATTTATCATATGTTAACCTGATGGGAATTAATTACAATTTTGTTTCAGTAAATTCTTTTGCTAAGCTGTGTATACATTTTCGTAGTTCAAAATGTTTAATTAATGATCCTTTGCCCTCAATGTATCAGCTATCAAGCAGTCTTGCAGGTTTCTCTGGTGGTGGCCCATGGCATGTTATTTCGTAAGATTGTTCCCTCACGATCCTTTGCAATATCTGGGGCATGCATCCTAAATCCGAAAGAATTCTGATCGATCACCATATGTATAAATTCCTGTACAGATGGAGTTCTTATGCCAAGGTTTGGTCATGGCAAATCACCTCTTCATTGATGAGTACTGCTGCATCGCACCTACATGTATAAATTTCTGTACAGATGGAGTTCTTATGCCAAGCTGTGCTTATGGCAAATCACCTCTTCATTTATTTATCCATTACTCTGAAAGCTTCTTTGTTTCTGTTCTATACAAAAGCACTTGAAGTGGAGAAAGGGCAGACTTGAAGTGGAGGAAGGGCCTCCATCCGACAATTTTACCTGGTAGTTAGTGTGCAAGATGGCTACTTTTATGATAAGTTACTACTTACTAAAAGTGAATTATGTATGAATGTTGCTAAAAATAGGTCATTTAACTAGATGTGTAGATAAAGAATAGTTTATGCTACAAATGCTCTGAATAAAGCCATCTTTGCAAGCCCAATTTGTAGTCTTCATGTTAGACATTGGATATCCCTTATTTCTATGCTTTTCTGCTGCAATCACATGAGGTTCTTTTTTCATGCAAATATTCCAACAGTCTACCTCGCTCTTTCACCATAAGTTTGCTTCAGTTCCAACATGGTTTGAGTTTCTTTTTCGTAGTAGTTCGGCCTGTTTGGATCTCTCTCTCTTGCTGTTACGACCAGATCCCCTTATTTTTCATCCTTATAAGAAGATCAATTACCATACTACTGATAGGTTTGAAATACTTTGTTCTATTACTCCTACTTGCAGTCAAGCAACAAAGAGATCAATCCTCAGTTTCTCTAGCACACTAACCATTGGTATATGAGATATTCATATGGTGATACAGTGATCTTTGGATCACCTCCCCCAGAGGGCTTCACCCTTTTGCAATATGCTCCTATGGGCTTTGTTTCTTTTGCTTGGCTGTATGTTTGAGGATTGGAAGGAAATAGGGGAGGCAATACACTTGAGTGGCCATTCCTTCTAAGTTTGTTATTGCAACCTGTGCTCTATGTAATAGGAGCAGATCAGCCCTTGTGGCCCCTTCTTTTGTGCATTAATCTTCTCTCCATTTTATGTTTAATATAATAATACCTTTCGTGGTATTGTATTGCAGGGTGCATCATTTTCAATAAGACTATCATATATCAAGCATATGTAGACATCAAAATCTTTAGTTTTGTAGAAACATGAGCTAATATTTCAGGAAATTTTGAAGTGTGAGATATACTGTATCAATTAATAACCGACACCTGGTTGTCACGAAAAAAGCACTATCTGGTTGTCGTCAATGTGTCTTGATCGATGTTCCCTGGTCCTAATGCGCATTATGCAACCCATGCTCACTCAGCCAGGTTGACGGGGGGGTTTTTTTTTTCCCCATTTTGATCAATCACATTATGCAAGGTAATCAAAATCGTTGTGTTTTTGGGGGAATGGAACTATCAATAACCGAGTGAAGCTCTTGCCTGTAGGAGCGAGGTGGTTGCTGCTGCCACGTGTTATTTGAGATGGCCAAAGAATGCATTAGTTCCAGCTGGCACATGTTATTGGCATGGTCTAACAATGCATTAGTTTTAGCAGGACAATTGTTCTTCCGGTCAGGATGGCTTAGTATTGATTAATGTTGGTCCTATTTCAGTTCTGTTGTTTGTTTGACAAAGCTGTTGCTGGTGTTCTTTTGAACCTCATCATTGATATTGTGTAGGTGACACCAATACTAATTTTCTGATTTTGTATGATTTTTTTACTGCATGAATCTTTTGAATTGAGACAATGTATGATGTAAGTTTACATTAGCTTAACCAAGCCAAATATATAATTTTTTTAAAATAAATAATCCCCACTGCAACGCACGGGCATTTGCCTAGTATTTATATAAGAAAACAACATATGCTCCTTTTTAGTAACTTTATTTAATTCTTATATAAAGTACGTGTGCATGTTTTTAATCAAGACAGCAGGGGACCACCTTTTCTAGTTTTCATTTTAAAATAAGTTTACAAAAGAGTGTACAAAAAATGTACTCCCTCCGTCCCAAAATAACTGTCGCTTTCGTTTTTCGAGAAACAAATGACGGCAATTTTTATAAATAATAAATATTATCGATTAGTATCATAATTAGTATCATCGAAAAGATCTTTGAATCTAGTTTTTTAACAAAATTATTCGGAGATATAAATATTGCATGTATTTTCTACAAATCGAGTCAAACTTGCGGCACGAAAATAAAAAACAATAATTATTTTGGGACGGAGTAGTATCAGAGAAGAGAACTGAAAAAACAATAGGGAGAAGAGCAATACTATTCTCAAAAAAGAAGAGCAATATATATCTACGTCCTAATCGCGGGAAGTTTCCCTGCGATTCTAGCAACGGAGCGCTCCTCCTGACCTCTTACGCTCGACGGCGTGGCCTTTTCCTTCTTTTTTTTAGCTCTGCCTGACCTCGGTGTGGGACCAAGGTTTTGTGTGGCTGTGGTTCGTTGGCCATTGCCTCCCTTGCCCGTTGCGCCCATGTCGGTTTGGGCGACACTACCGGACAACGGGGGAACGAGTGTCGGGCGGCGCCCACGCCTGCAATAACCGGGTGGGGGGGGACGGTAGTGACACACCCGTCCTTATCCCTTGCTATCGCTTTCTTCATCCCCAACCTTGCACCGCCCGCGGTCCTGCCTCCGCCGTTCCTCCCTTTCCATCTGCTTGGCGTCTCCGTCGCCGACGTGTTCCTTTCCGTTCTGCTTTCTTTGCCATTGGGTGATTTCTCTTTTCCAAACTTGGTTCTATTCTTCGCACGATTGCTCTGCGTTCCTCCATTGACATTGCTTTCTAATCCTTTCTCTGCTTAGGGTTCCGTTGGTCGCCGTCGGATTGGGCCTCCTGCTCCTACGGCTGTCGGCGCCGCGGGGGGACTCGCCCTTCGTCCTTCAAAGTCTTCGCTGCCGCCACCTAAGGTCCGCCTTCTTAACTTAATCTCTACTTTCTCGCAGTGAAAAGCTGTTTGCCTCATTTTCGTTTGCTCTTTTTTCTATTTAGGAGTCATCTATTTCGGTCCCGCCTTGCGCTTCGCCCGATTGTGTGCTTCCCTTTCTTCCAATTTGCCGATCGGCGGGTGCATCTATGCTACATTTACGTTCCATAATGATTCATTCTCATTTTCCGCATACAGCCCGATCTGTATCTATGAAAAAAGGGTCTCATTGTTCTGAAATGGTTGTTGCGCACAGGGCATTACAAGTTCTCCAGGTTCGCTGCTCGGGGGGATTACCATCCGCTGCTCCAATACATTGCTGCCGTTGCCCACCAGGTTCGTCTGCCCTTCTTCTCTACTGCATTTAATAGTGCTTCCTTCAAATGTTGGGTATTGGGTTCATATAATTTGTCCATGCCATATAGCAGCTATACTGAAAATGAGGCTTTCCTGTTAATGCCCACAATTGTGGTAATTGTTCGCTGTTATTTCCTGTCGTAGTTCATGTACATTCTTTCATTCTACTCATGGCCACGGCAAAATTATGGCATTTCCTGTCACTGTACTTCCCATAAATGCCTTCTATGTGTTTATGTTCCTTTT
Source organism: Chrysopogon serrulatus (assembly GCA_015844335.1). Classification (NCBI taxonomy): domain Eukaryota; kingdom Viridiplantae; phylum Streptophyta; class Magnoliopsida; order Poales; family Poaceae; genus Chrysopogon; species Chrysopogon serrulatus. The sequence goes on along the minus strand of JADLZL010002921.1, from coordinate 28,581 downwards.
TATGTGAACTACATTATATCTCCAAGTTTTGGTGCTCCTCATTACCTCTATATTATTATACCCCTTACTATGTCTTAGGGTATCATTATGTGTTCGTCCTCAGTTTAGGTTGTTATATATGAGATGCCTCCTAGGCGGCCCCGTCGTAAACCTGACTGTCCACGTGTACCTGTACAAAGACGTCGACCTGCGCATTCACGAAATAAACATTATGTCAACGCTGTAGCCATGCATGCTAGCGCCATGGGTTCGTTATTTCGATTTCATCACCATATGCTCTTCCTTTCTTTCTTTTCGGTGTTTCCCGCTTCCATATCTTGCTCATCCGTTCTCCCAAAATGCATACACTCAATGTGCCAGGTCGTCTCGGTTTACAACTCCCTAATTGGCCAATCGTCCTGCGTTAGTCACTAACCTTCTATTTTGTATGACATGCTCCACTGTTTTAGCCCATCGTTTGTTCTTGATTCCATCATGGCTTTATTTGACTGCTATAGGCGATCATTTCTGCCCGATAGTAACACGTGCACAGTCCAAAGCAAATCGAGCATATAGAATGCAACGCAACAAAGCTAAGGCAGATGCAATCCAAGGTTTCCTGTTGTATTCTTGGGGTTCTCTTACCTTTCTCAATCCATTCGAAAATCAAATTCTTTTGTTCTATCTTTGTGACTCATTTCTATGGTCTACTCCTTCATCTGTGTAGACCGTATTTGTCGGTTGCCTTTAATGGAACCTATTGTTTCATTTCCTAAACAATACATTGACATGCTCAAAGGTGCCCTTACTCCATTTGTCTATTTCTTGCTACTGATGTTGTTGCTATCAGTTCACCATCTCAGCTACATGTCTCAAATATATTGATATTCTTCGCAGCGAGATATCCCGAGCGGTCTTTCTATGGCGGTCCTGATTATGTCTGCCCATACTGTTCTGCCATTTTTTGGTATCAAGAACGCCTCCAATGCCAGAGTACTCGGCAACGTATGGTTTATACTCTTTGTTGCCGTGGCGGAACTGTCTTCTTGCCCATTCAAAGGGATCCGCCACAGCTGCTACAGAGCTTAGTTTCATTTGCTGGTGGGTCACGTAGGGCAGCTTTCATGTGGCTTATAAGGCAGTATAACTCTCTCTTTGCTTTCACATCGCTTGGAGTTCATGTTGACAAATCCATTAATACAGGCGATGGACCTTATGTTTTCCGTATAAATGGTGTAGTGCATCATCGAATTGGTTCTTTACTTTGCCTCCACACGGGAAACGTCCAAAATATGCTCGACTTTATATCTATGACACACATAATGAATTGCAGAATAGATTGAATATTTTTGATGCTGATGGCCCTGACCAACCTGATCCACATATTGTGTCGACCTTAGTTAATATGCTCAATGAACATAATCCACTTGGTCCAACAATTTAGAATGGCACGTGATAGATTATTATCGCCAACAAAGACCGGAGGTTGGTCTTAAATTGGCGTGCAAGATCGATAAACATGGGGATCCATACTCACTTCCCATCGCATACTGAATTAGTTGCCCTCCTTATAGGTGACCTATCTCGCCAATGTTTGTGAGTTTGATGTAGTTGTTGAAACACAAATCACATGATTTGAAACACATCTCCCCTACACATCCTACGTTGATGTCTCTGCGGTATCCATTACTATTTCCATATGGTGATTCAGATTCCACACCAACATTAGGTTCGAGGAAAGTATATGGTCCCATTGTCGGCCGTGAAAAAGTATCTATGATGGAATATTACGCATACCAAATGCATTATCGTTGTGGCCAACCAAATCCTGCGCTTTGCTATGGTCGGTTGTCCCAGCAATATCAAGTTAATGCTTTCTCTTGCGTAGAGGCAAGTCGATTGAGTTATCTTTTCTTCAATCAAGATCTTTTACGATGTGAAACATATCAAGGGATTGCGGATGCTAGGGGTAAAGGAGCATCCACAGGGAAAGAGGTTGGCATTAAAACAACATTACCTGCATCATATATTGGAAGTAAACGCTATATGCAAAGAAAACTTTCATGATTGCATGGCCATTTGTTGTGCATATGGTCCACCTGATAAGTTCACTACCTTTACCTGTAATTCTAAGTGGCCTGAGATAGCCCAAGCAATATGGTTTGAGCCAGGTCAAAAAGCCTCTGACAGAGGGGATATGGTAGTTCGGGTGTTCCATATGAAACTCGAGGAGCTGCTTGATGATATTAGACAACGTCGTGTGTTTGGACCTGTTTCAGCAGGTTTGTGCACCGTACCTTATTTCTTACTACGCAAAATTTTGACATAATATGATGGTTCCTCCTATCCAAACTCCCTAACATAGATTCTTTCATGATTTAGTTGCACACACAAATGAGTTCCAGAAACGTGGACTTCCACACTCTCATATTCTTGTGTGGCAATCGGACATGGGACGCGAGCCCTCTGTTCAAGAAGTTGATATGCACATTTCCGCAGAATTGCCTGATCCAAATTTAGATCCCCTCGGCTTTTCTTTAGTTCAGGAATTTATGATTCATGGTCCATGTGGCCCTGCAAATCCACAAAGTCCATGCATGAAAGACGGGCGCTGCTCCAAGCGGTATCCAAAGCCGTTTAGACCGAGAGACAACTTTTGATCAAGATGGGTTTCCACCGCATCCGCCGTCGGGGATAATGGCCTCACCGTGCGGAAGAATAATGTGCGCTTAGATAACCAATGGGTAGTGCCTCATAACCTTGCACTTTTGAAAAATATCAGGCTCACATAAATGTAGAGTCCTGTAATAAGACATATCTTATCAAATATTTGTTCAAATATGTCAACAAGGGGGCTGATCGCGTCCGGTCCGTCGATCTCTTGAATCGGTGTCCACATCATTGCACACAACGTCCAATAACATATCTTCCAAATAAGACCAATCATTAGATAACGGTATTGATGAAATTGCCGAGTATATGAAATCTAGATACCTCTCCCCGCCGTGAGGCAACATGGAGACTTCTTGGCTTTGAAATACATGGCAAATTTCCATCAAGAGAACGATTGGTAGTTCATCTCCCCGATATGAATTTCAGAATCGTTCGTGAAGAAGATGACCTTGATAAGGTTGTTGACGATCCTACGTCTAAAATGAGCTCACTCACTGAATGGTTTGTTACTAATCAAGAATCGACGCGGGGCCATGATCTTACTTACTGTCAATTCCCAAGTAGATATACTTGGGATGGTACTGCAAAAACGTGGACCTCTCGAAAGAGAGGTTTCAAATTAGGTAGACTTAGATATGTTCACCCAAGTGCTGGTGAAACATTTTATTTACGTATGCTACTCATGGTTGCTAAAGGGTCCAAAAGCTATGAAGATGTTAGAACATTTGAGGGAACTGTTTACTCTAGCTTTAGGGAAGCTTGCCAAGCCCGGGGTCTTATAGGAGATGATACGGAATGGTCAGCAGTTTTTGATGAGGCAATTGCATGGGCTACATCACATCAATTGAGAAATCTTTTCATGACCGTATTGATATATTGTGATGTTGGCAATGTTAGAGCACTCTTTGACAAATACTAGAAGTATATGGCAGATGACATTGCATATCGACTTAAAACTGCTATTGATATGCCTTCATATGTACCACCAGATACAATACTTCAGCCCGCGCTTATGAAAGAATTAAGCAATATATGTTCTCAATAATGGGCTAAGCATAACTGCATATGATTTGCCCCATTCATCAATTGCTTTGGCAGAGGCCAGTAGTAATAGGCTCATTCTAGAGGAATTGTCTTATGACCGATCCAAACTAGCAATTGAATCAGCCCGTATGGAAATGTCTTTAAATACAGAACAAAGACACATATATGATCATGTTATCAATGCCGTGTGTAAACGAGAGCAATTCGCATATTTTGTTTCTGGCCATGGCGGTACTGGCAAAACATTTCTATGGCGTGCTATTCTGGCAAAGCTTAGGTCAGAAGACCATATTGTTCTTGCAGTTGCATCTTGTGGGGTTGCATCATTGCTTCTGCCTGGAGGCCGTACTGCCCACTCTAGATTTAAAATACCATTAGATATTCATGACACCAGCAATTGTGGGATAGGAAGGGGTACTATGCTTACTGGCCTGCTTGCTAGAACCTCACTGATTATATGGGATGAGGCACCCATGAGTCATAGATTTTGCTTTGAGGCATTAGATCGTTCTCTTCGTGACATTCTCTCAGTTGAAGAACCTGCAAATGCATCGTGCCTATTTGGTGGTAAACCAATTCTGTTCGGAGGTGATTTTAGGCAGGTTCTTCCAGTTGTTGAAGGTGGCTCAAGGACTGATATCATCAAGGCATCACTCTTAGGTTCTTACCTATGGAAACACATTATGGTCATGCGCTTATCTATAAATATGAGACTCACTAACCCTGACCTGCCACCCGATGAGAGAATGCACATGGACATATTTGCTAACTAGGTGCTTCAAATTGGTGAGGCACGTACCCCTACAGTACCACGAAACGGTGAGGTAGAGAACACCTGGATCCAGATACCTCTAGAATTTGTTCTTACTCCCAATGGACCCAAAATCCCTGCTATTGCAGCTGCCATCTATGATGACTTCCATTTATTCTGCAAAGATGTTACTTATCTTGCACAGAGATGTATAGTATGTCCACTTAACACTATTGTTGATGAGGTCAATGATCTCATGACGACAAAAGTTCCAGGATGTGTGCGTGAGTACCTGAGTTCCAATTCAATTGCAAATGGCAAGGAACAGCCCTCTGATTTTAACATTTTATACCCACCTGAGTTCCTAAATTCTATCTCCCTGAACAATTTCTCGCAACATAAGTTACGTTTGAAGGTTGGAATGCCTGTAGTTGTGCTTAGGAACCTGAACCAATCTATTAGTGTATGCAATGGAACAAGGATACTTCTAGAGTGTCTTGATGATCATGTATTGGAAGGTCGAATAATGACTGGAAACCACATTGGTGATATGGTTTGTATACCACGAATCGTTCTCAACGGGAAAAGTCCGAAATGGCCTTTCATATTACAACGTAGGCAATTTCCTATTAGAGTTTGCTATGCTATGACTATAAACAAATGCCAAGGTCAAACACTAGGCAAAGTTGGTGTGTATCTTCGTGAACCAGTTTTTACACATGGCCACCATGCGCGTGCCATATCAAGGGTCAGACTCACCGCATGGCCTAAAGATGCTTATTGAAGATGAAGACGGCGAGCCAGTGTCAATAACTAGAAATATTGTATATGAGGAGATTCTCAAATTTGTATAGTTTCCTACTTCTTGCAGAATTATATATATCAATGCTTTGTACTATGCTTCGTGCTTTGTAACTATAAATATATGTACTATGGCATGTATAAGTGTATTACTAATATAAAACTTCTAATTGTTATCTGTATTTATCTATGCATGATGCTTACCCTATTATTCCATGTTGTACAACATGTACAATACCACATTTTAAGGCAGGCAACTAATATTTGTTATCATTACCACATGCTATGCAGTGCCTATGGACTACACTCTGCTCAAGCATGTGGACTCGAGTTCACAACAATGGACAGTGCGTGCACGAGTCATACGATTCTCCAAATATATCAGCCCTGATGAGCCAACCAAAATTCGCCGTTTGGATCTGGTTCTCCTTGATGAAGAGGTAATCTCTCATATGACTACAAGGCTTACTTCATATTATCGATGTGTATCCTACAAATTCAGAAAAAATTATTTTCCCTCAAATGTGTAGGGCACTGCAATGGATGGACAGATTCCAGAAATCTGGATTTCTCAGTTCTTGCCCAAACTAACAGAGGGATCAGTGTATTATATCAAATATTTCCAAGTGCGTAACGGCCGTGAACTATACAGACCTGTGGACCATCCTTATATAATGCGATTTACTGCACACATAAAGCTACATGAGATAAAACCAGTCCCACCTCTATTTCCCGAGTATGCGTACAATCTGGCTACATTTGAGGTACTGGACACAAGAGTAAATGAGATCAAATATTGTTCAGGTATGCATACCTATTAACAATTCTACATCCATTCTAATCATACATTATTTATTTGTATTTATCATCATTTCCTCCGTCTTAATTGAAACAAATATTATTCACAGATGCTATTGGTGTCCTCAAAGGTTGTTCACATGTCAAACTGCAAAACACAAAGAAAAAGGAAGTAGACCACTCCTAATGTTGAAATCATGAATGAAAATGGGTAAATATAACTAAATATTACATATGTTTTCTCGATAAGCTTATGTTAATCATATTTATTACTTGCTCCAATTATTTGCATGCGGACTCAGTCAAACAGCCATGGTAGCATTATGGAGCAATCATGCCCATGAATTTGATGCTGACAAATATATAGAAATGTCAACCAAAGGACCAGTTGTTGTGCTCTTTGTTGCTGTTACCTGTCGGCGATTCGATGGTAATGGATTGCTTAATGTAAACATTCCCAATCCAGATTTACTGCAACTGCAATAATGCCTAAGTCTATTTTTGTTTTTTAATTCTTAGGAAAGCTTTCTCTGCAAGGTTCTACTCTTTGCCGGTGGTACGTGAACCCTGAGATTCCAGAGGCCATAGCTCTGCAGAATAGGTAACTAATATTACCTCTGCCATACTCTCTTAATATGTAACATGCATGCATAGAGTTTGTCAGAAGATAGATATCTGTTACCGTTACTACAGCAATTTTCAACTAAATCGGTGACTATGATTATTCCAGTATTGAATTATATCTTACTAACAAAAAAACAAAAATATAGCTGCGCTGGACGAACTGCACCGGCAACATTCTATGGCCCTACTGCAACTCAGGCAGCACCAGAGAGGATTAGTATCCAAGAACTTGCCTAGTTCACTAATCCACATACTATTTATGTAAGTAAACCCATTATCCCGCTACATATAGACAACAAACATTTTTTGCAACCACTACTACAACTATTTGCCCACTAACTTTTGGGTGCTCCTCAATAGTCTAACAGATACATCATTGATGCCAAACTTATCAAAGCTGTACCTGATCAAGCATGGTGGTATCTAGCCTGTAAGAAATGCAATAAAAAAATAGAAATTGTTGATGGCGCATATAAATGTAAGACCTATAAATGCACAGGAGCTGATGGTGGACTAAGGTAAAACATAGATTTATTTTCACAAACCCCTGAATTGCCTATATTAATATAAAACTCCATCCACAGATACAGCCTTGCAATGCTAGCTCAAGACCCTGTCCAACCTGCGGATGGACAACAACTAGCTTCCATACAGTTGGTCTTCTTTGGCCCCATAGCTGAAGAAATTGTTGGTACTCCAGTGGAAGCCCTCATTTCAACCCATGGAAATCAAACAACTTTCCTTCCAACAAGAATAACCAATCTTTATGGCCGTCAGTTTGAATTGCGCATAAGTGTGTCACCTAGATCTCTTCAAAGGCAGGATATCTCTTACCAAGTTGACACCATCCTGGGAGTGACTAAGCAAACAGTTGAGCCACCCAAAGCTACTACACTAAGTAAGCTGCATTACCCAAGTTATGTTTCAAATATACTTTAATTCTGAATACATAAGACAGTTCCACCATAATAGTAATAAAAGTGTGTGTTATTATGACCTTGCAAAGAAAAAAAGAAACTGATATGTTGCCACCACAGCAACCAGACATCATCAACGCTACAGCAGCTCAGGTCATTGCATCTTCATCTGAGCATCCACCAGCTACAGCTATAGAGGTATATATCTATTTACATATAAACGTACATACATTAACTATTAGTACCACCTTTTCATAATATAACCCATGTCATACATTACTTTTTATACATTTCAAGGAACTGCCTAGGGCAACCAAAGATGATACACCTGTCATTGAACTTACTCCTCCACCAAGCCAATCCACTCCACAGGTGCGAACAACATTACATAAAATCGTTAGTCTCTATGATGAACTTCTTTCAAATTGAAATCTGCACTGAAAAAGGCTGGCTTAGCAACTAACATATGTCGAACCATGCAGCTCCCACCAAAACGTTTGAATTGGCTGCATTACCGGCTACACCACCAATACAGGTACGAAACCGTTAGTCTGTATGATGAACTTCTTTCAAATTCAACTCTGCACTGAAAAAGGCAGGCTTAGCAACTAACATATGTCGAATCATGCAGCCTGCACATGCACCTCCCACCAACATGTCTGAATTGCCTGCATTACCGGCTACACCACCAACACAGGTATGAATCACATATTGCATTTACATAGAACCCTGTTATAGGCAAAAATGAACCAAAAAGGGATCCTCTTCAAAAATATACACAATACAACCCAATATATGCATTACAGAAGCTATAGGACGATTATGAGAAACAAAAGGGAAAGAAACGGCAGACTACTGAACCTGACAACTCAGACTCTGCCGTCTCAGCCAGGTTCGATGCACGTCATCCCAAAGATATTTATATGCATTTCACATTTATGAATGCCTTCTTTAACATTTGTGTACATATATTAATTACCTGAACAAAATAAACTTTCATATCCATAGGAAACGGCTTTGTCTGGATGATTGAGACATGGACAGGGACTGCCGACTGCAACTACAACAGCTACGCCTTTCCATAGGCTTACATTGCAGCATGGCTTCCAATAATGTTGTGTCAACTTAGAATGATCTCAAGTTATGTGTACTTTAATTATAGTGTATGGTATGTAAGACAATTTGTCATCAGTGCTCGCCGCAGATTGCCAGGAACAAATTGCCCAGCCAAAGACTTATTTATGCTCTGAACAATTGCTTGTTCCTATGTATTCATCGTGCTATGTATGACAGCAGTGATAATGGTTGAAATAAGACATTATTCATGGTATGTAGTGGTTTCAAACTGGATTGGAGATATTGCTTTGGCAAAACCATATAAGACGAGTTCTTTTACATCACATTGTTCTCGCAATGCGGTATGCGACAAAGACATGTCCAGTCTCCAATATTTAAATATAAACTACTTTCTCTTGAGATAGCCACAGCTGTAACATGTTACAAGAAATGCAAAACTCTATTGAATCTATGAACCACACACAACTACTGCAACTTCTATATTACCCAATATTTTTCTATGCAGCTCCATCAGATAAACATCAATGCTACAGGCTAACATATACACCGACACTACACATATAAATCGACATACACATTCATAGTCAGCCATGCATAGCACACAATTTTTTGAACTGTTTCTAGTCCAACATTATACATTGCTATAGGCACTACAACAACCCTTTTCTACTTCCTTCAAACTCACGGACTCACCGCATTCAATCAAGCAAGTTAGAAGGACTAATTTATCCAACAAATATACCTATACAAACACACCACACATCTATGCAACTTCACATCTCCAAACCTACTGTGACGGAAAAGCATGGATACTACAAAATTCAATATACACTTACTACACCAGACCTATAACAATACATGCATTGAACCTTACATATTCAAACCACGCCTTTTCTGAACCTATTTTAATTATGAAGTCATGCATTTCTACATGTCCTGCAACAAGAATACCTCTTTTGTTTCAAATATAATGACCAAAGCACCGACTGAAACCATTTCAAATACACGTAGAGCCAATACAGAAACTACTTCATATAGCATGCATGCATTCCAATCACCACTGTGTTTCCATTTCCACAGCCTGTAGTATCACAGAAAAAGAGCACGCAGCATAATACATACAGATCATGAAATTATCTTAGATATAAACACACGGGTAATATGGCATTGCATTCACACCCATGTCCATATTACAAACGTGACCATTGTCTAGCAATTTACAATAAGACCACCATGTCTTAAAAGATCTGCAGTGCACATAGAAACTAGACTCAGTAAACTGAACCTAGATTAACTAAGCCAGATCACTGAGCAGACCCAGCTCAGCATCAGCACCATTGCTACGCAATTGCCATTACAAACACCATGCTCCTTAAATACCTCCACTGCAGCAAGCATCTGATCCATACAGCCATGAACTACTATTGCTACGCAACTGCCACAAGAACCAACCTGATTCTAAAGGTAGTAGTTGCATATAGCTCCTGACCCATGCAGGGATAACTACTTAGCTCCAGTTCAGCAAAACACTGCTCAATCTGGACCTCCCAAAAGACATGGCTGCTCCAACTTACATTACCATATCATGAGCAAATAAGCTACCTGCCCACAGCAAAAGAATGTCCTCCAATCGGCCGCACCTGACATCAGCGGCCTCCTCAGCCACCCATGGTCATCAGGCCTGCAACAAATTTAATCAGCAACAACACCAAATATGATTTACAAAAATAAAGATATACCACATAGGACAAAACTATAGCAAATTAATTAAATCACCGCTCACCATGTCAGGAGGAGCAGCAAACATAGCAGCTCCATTGGCAACAAGAGCAGACAGCTCATAGAGAAGCTGTTCCTGACGATTGGTAGGCGCATGAGCGGCCGGCATCACATCTGCATATTTCTTGAACAGATCCTGAGCAGCAGACAGCACATCCTTAAAGCAAGCCTTCAGATCTTCTTCTTTCTTCTTCGAGGCGTTGATCTTATCACGAGACACAGTAACCCGCTCCTCCATTACTGCAAAAGTGGTCTGCAGTTCCTTCATTTTCTCATAATTCATGTCTATGACTTTCACACAACAGTTGTTAATGAGCCAATCAACAAAGATGGCTAGAAACATTCTCAACAAAGATCCATCCTAAGCACGAACTCATCATCAGAAAACTTACGGCGGCCCCTCGCACCCCCTCGCTCGATGGTGGCACATCATTGTCCAAACCAAAGCCACTGCATTCCATTGTCATGAACGATCATGCCAAAATCATGCACCTTCAGATCCAAAGTGTACGCAATCTCCCTCAGGATGACATGCTTGGACAGGGGAACACGCCACTCGGCCTGAAACACGGAATACAAAACAAAGAAAACAAAGGTTACAAAGCCAAAAAAAAAGCAAAGAAATTTGTCGCAACCCATGTGCAGCACTAAAAATAGAATCCCTAAACATCAGATCCACTAAAAAAAAGACAAGCACCTCCGAACAAACACATATTCCTCATCCTCATAGCGTCCACGTATCTCAGAAAAGCCCTCATCCAACATAGCGCCAGTCAAGCTGGACCAATCAAACGCATCACGAGCTGCCGGGGATGCCTGATAAAAGCGACACGCAGTCCAGTTCCACCCTGATGGCGACCCCATCACACAGCCGTCGGTCACGCTGGTCCCCGGTCCAAGCTACATACCACCATATCACAATCAAACAAAGGGCGATCTAGACATCAACGACAAAGACACCACGGCACCGAACTCAACCAACGCGCACCTTACGAAGTAGCTTTCGCGCCCTGCCACCCAGCTCCAGCTCTGGACGGCGCTTCCCACAGGACATCACCACCGAACCCCAATCGCCCAAATCTAGCAGTTGAGATGACGATGAGACTCCACAACAACAGTGAAGAGATAAGGATGAAAGTAACTGGCCTCCATACATATCTCTACATATATAAGCATGTACAAAATAATTGAGCCACCGTCAGGTCCACGGCCGCACAGTGCCAATCAACAGAAAAAAAGGCACCGACGCACGCTATCCACATAAAATGCAAACACCATGGAAAATACGAAAATGAGGCCAAAAAAATTACAGCCACACGCTAGAACCTACATACAGTCCATTTGACAATCCACAACCGTGTAATGTAAGACGAGGAAAAAAAAAAAAAAAAGACCAAGCAAATGATAAAACCCACCAAAATACAAAACCAAGTAAGGCCCAAAATTTCAACTTCGATTTCAACGACCGGGAACATTAAGCCCAACATAATTTTAAGCCCTACCATCATCATCTACACAGGCGCACAATTCTACCGCGCGCGCGGCGGAGCGCGCGTGATCTCCTAGTAAACTCTCAACCGGCAATAAAATGGAGGCCGGAGAGCCCCTCTGTCACTGTTCGGCACTGTTCATGTGGGCCCCGCCTGCGCTGTTTGGCACTGTTCATGCGGGCCCCACATACACTGTTTACCATTTTTTTTTTCCGCTTCGTTTTTCCCCTTTTCTGAACCGGCGCAGCGAAGCGCGCCCATCGTCCCAGCACTACTCATGTGCCATTGATTCGTATCATCACCTCACCTCCACCGTGGGAATCTCAACAGTTCCAAGCAAGCTCAGCTAGCAGAAAATGCTGCCTTTCGTCCTGTAAACCATCCGCACAGAGCAGTCAACGCAAATCGTAAGAAGAAATCAAAAAGAAAGCCTTGTTCATTTTTCTCGTTCTAAAATATCTCGATTTCTCATTGTGTCACATATTATTTTTCACAATTTAGGAAAATGTCAGGTTTCATCTCAAAAAAATGTTAATAAGCGTGACGTACCTAAAGCAGAATAACAAAGGTACTTTTGCGATGACCTCGGCGAATATGATTTGAGAACATGCATATCTAATTATCTACCTTATGGAATCTGGATAAGCCACAGCATGTTTCAAAAAATCTAACCGGCGTTAGTCTCGGATCAGGCTCAAAGCGAAAAAAGAGAGAAATGCGTCAGGTTTATGGGCTTGTTGCTTGGGACTCCCAAACTCTAGGACCTCTCACCTCAGTGACGCCACGCAAATTGCAAGAGAGTTGGGCAGGAGGATAATGCGGTGACTGGGCGCATCATCGAAGCCGGCGCCCGAATCGGATAGGACCAACCCCCTCACAAACTCTACGCCTACTAGTTTACTCCACGACGGCGACGTGATAAATAACAGACGGGAAGAGGAGCAGAGCGAGAGTCCACTCCTCCCAAGTCGAGCAAGAGTCGTAGCGGAGCGGAGCGGAGCGGAGCGGAGTGATCGCTCGCACTCGACTCGGTCGCCGACTAAAATCGCGGAGGGAGGCCGGAGGAGGATGAGGGTTCGTGACGGGGACGGCGGCGGCGACGACGTGACCGCGCCGCCGCAGCACCTCGTGTTCGCCTACTACATCACCGGCCACGGCTTCGGGCACGCCACCCGCGCCCTCGAGGTCCGTCCGCCCCTCCCCTCCCTCCCGACTCTGCCGCCCACTTCCGTCTTGCCTGCCTGGTGGCCCGTGCCCGCGCGTGGCGTGACCCCTTCCGTCCCGTTCCCCTGACCCTGCCTCGTCCCTGCTCTCCTCCTGCAGGTGGTGAGGCACCTCGTCGCCGCGGGCCACGACGTGCACGTGGTCACCGCCGCGCCCGAGTTCGTCTTCACCACGGAGATCGACTCCCCGAGCCTCCACATCCGCAAGGTCCTGCTCGACTGCGGCGCCGTCCAGGCCGACGCGCTCACCGTCGACCGCCTCGCCTCACTCGAGAAGGTATTTTCTGTTCCCTTGGCACGCACAACTAGAAGGTATTTTCTGTTCCCTTGGCACGCACAACTGGATCGTTTGCATTTCCATCATTCCACCGAGCCTCCTTCGGTTCTCCGAGTTTTGTCTGAATAAGGGTGCGCGGGTGGAGTGCAGTATCACCAGACGGCCGTGGTGCCCCGGGAGTCCATCCTCAAGACCGAGGCGGAGTGGCTCAACTCCATCAAGGCCGACCTAGTGGTACCAATACTACGGTCACTGATTCTTACTGGTTTCTGTTACTAATCTCTCTGAACATTTGTGGATAACTGGACTAGACTCAACTGAACTCACTTGAGCAAATGCTGGCAGGTTTCAGATGTTGTACCCGTTGCGTGTAGGGCGGCTGCAGATGCTGGCATTCGATCCGTGTGTGTCACAAATTTCAGGTTAGCAGTGCTCCCATTGCTTCCTTGGTTCCACGTGTTGCTAAGAGCCCATGGAGGAATATTCTGATAAACATTAGAATAAGTTATAATCTACCTTTTTTTATTTAAATTCGTAAGTATCTGAGGATTTACCAGTAGTTACTACAGCCTACAGGCAACTTGTAATTTGATGAAGCTCCTGACATATCTTTATTGTCTGCAGCTGGGATTTCATTTATGCAGAGTATGTCGTAGCTGCTGGACATCATCATCGCTCAATTGTGTGGCAGGTACCTCACTCACATCTCTAACTTTTCAACTTTTCTAGTTTTCTTACGCAAGTTTGTGACACCTACTTAAGATGGATGTGCTGGTGAGGGTTAAAGGAGCATGGAATGCTAAATTTCAGATCTAAACTTAAAAAACTTGGATATGTTGTAGTTAAACCTGGTGAACAGTTGTAGCCTAATCATCATAGGAGCCTTAGTAGCACCTCAGACTGTAGCAACTACTACTGCCTAATCCTGCTAAATTCCAACAGCCATGAACATACAAATGTCTTGGACCAAAGAATTGTATATCGTTCTTGTTTTGCATCTAGTCTGTTCGATAATGTCATGTTCTGTCTTTATATGCAATCTGTTAATTATGCCGTCTGTTAATTAGCCATGTGTGCATCTTGATAACAATTGTAGATAGCAGAGGACTACTCCCATTGTGAATTCTTGCTCCGACTCCCTGGATACTGCCCTAGTACGTCACCAAGCCAGAATAATTATTTTCTAATGGTCTAAGTGTGCAGTTCTCATGAACAAGTTGTCAATTCTATTTTCTGCAGTGCCTGCTTTCCGTGATGTCATTGATGTTCCTCTGGTGGTCAGAAGATTGCACAGATCTAGATCCGAGGTTGTATATCCTGTTTCAGAGTGATGTTCTACAAATTTAACCCACATCTTGCTTTTTTAAGTTCCATAATTTTCATGTTTCATTCAGGTGAGAAAGGAACTAGGAATTGCAGATGATGTTAAGGTGGTCATTTTCAACTTTGGAGGACAGGTGAGAGAAAATCGTCTATCCTTATAAGTATGTGCCTTGCTTTATTTTAATATCTGATTGATGTCCGCCCACAGCACATCTGTGTTCAATTGATTTTCCTATTTCTGGACTAGTATAGGCTGCTGAATCTACTAGTACTCACAGATACAATGTTGTCATGGTATACCGCTGCTCTATGATCTGATTTTGCATATGTTGTTGATGCATTATTTTGTACATGCTGCAATAGTTGAACTTACTATCATTATTAAATTTGGGCACTGGGAGTTCCCTTCTATTTTTTCAACAGAAGGGTAACTGGTTCTCATTTTGTTCAAATTATTTAAAATTTTGTTCTCTATTGGTATGTATGTTCTTACTAGGACAGTTGTACACATTAACAGCATCCTCTTTTTGCTATTTCTTGTCCAGCCTGCGGGATGGGAACTGAAGAAAGAGTGGTTGCCTGACGGTTGGCTTTGTTTGGTATGTTTTATCTGATAGCAACATTTTCCCTGCTCTATTAATGCCTGAACAACCCAGCTGACTAAAATTTTATATTTTCTGAAAGGTATGTGGTGCATCTGATACTCAAGAGCTTCCTCCAAATTTCATTAAGCTCGCAAAGGATGCCTACACACCTGATTTGATGGCGGCATCTGACTGCATGCTTGGTAATGACAACTTTAAATTATTTGGTGATAAGGGTTATTTAATGTCTTTTTTTGTCTTGCCTGTCACTTACATTTTTTTTCCTGCTCCAATGTAGGGAAAATTGGATATGGCACTGTGAGTGAGGCTTTGGCTTACAAGCTGCCATTTGTATTTGTTCGAAGAGATTATTTCAACGAAGAACCATTTTTGCGGAATATGCTTGAGGTTCAAACATTTTGGGCCCTCACCTTATGTTAAAACTAATTTGAAGTTGTCTGCTGTCATTAAGTACCTTGGCTGAGATTCTGTTCTGTGTTCTCTTCTGTTCCATCACAAAAAAAAAAGCATTATCAATGTGGCATTGAGATGATACGGAGGGATTTACTTACTGGGCATTGGAAACCTTATCTTCAACGTGCTATCACACTTCAACCCTGCTATGATGGACCCATAAATGGCGGTGAGGTAATTCCTACTTATTCTCTGGCATAATCTTTTAATGTTATTTAGCAACTCATTAATCATGTTTTGCTTCTGTTTCTACATAATATATTGAAGTTCTCTTCTCCCTTATTGTTAAGGGCCAAATATTTAGAAGCATTCAACTGCATGCAAATTAGTTCTTGCAAAGAAAACAACTTAATATCAACCTTCTATTTTCCTTGAACCAAATAGATAGAATTTATATGTGGTTCGTTAGTTGTTTAGATTATTGCATTACAATAGACTTTTGTAGACAAACTAATGCTGGTGTCATCAGGTGGCTGCACATATCCTCCAAGATACTGCTGTTGGGAGGAAGTATATTTCTGGAAAGGTGAGTTACTGTACAAACTATATTTAAAGTTGAGTCAAATTTTACCCTTTATGTTGGACCTCCAAATTTCTGACCAAGCATACCTTCTGCATTCTGTTGTCAATAGTACATGACTAAATTTTATTTTATGTTAAATAAACATTCTTTTGTTTGCTAATACTACATGTTGTTTCACAATCCTACTGGCCATGTTTTCCATGTGATTAGTTATTTTTGTGAAAATCCTCATATAATATAATTTATATGTGTTTGTTACTTCAGAATGTTCAATGAATGTCTGTTTTATGTTCAACCATCTTGCTTTATTTAACGACTGTAGTTGAGCGGAGCAAGACGGTTGCGTGATGCCATTGTGCTTGGCTATCAACTACAAAGGGCTCCTGGGAGAGATGTAGGAATTCCTGACTGGTATTCTCTCTCTGAGAAAGAAATCAGTGTTCGCCCAACGCCCATATCTCATGATATGAATGGAAGTGCAGAGTCGTAAGTTTGTATATACTTTTGTATATACTTTTGTTCCCCTTTATGCTATCTGCGGTCTCTCCAAGATTAGTCTGCTGCATTCTGGTACAATTTTTTTCAACTTTTTTTCCAGATCGTTCGAGGACTTCGAGATACTCCATGGTGACATGCAAGGCTTAACTGATACGATGTCCTTTTTGAAGAGTTTATCAGGGCTTGTTGGAAATGACGTAAGAAGCCCTGAGAAGCAAACTCGAGAGAGGGCCGCTGCTTCTGTGCTCTTTGACTGGGAGGTACTCAGTTCTCTTTATAATCCTGTAGTGTGAATTCCGATAGTCTGTGCCAAGTTCTCGTTCTTCTCTATTATGTTACAGAATCTGATGGAACACTCTTCATTTGTTTGATAAATTCTGTCAATATGTTACAGAGAAATATTAAATTAAGAACAATATTCATGTCTATATTAATTAACTGATTTTATTCTGTTATAGGAGGAAATATATGTTGCAAGAGCACCTGGGCGATTAGATGTTATGGGTGGTATTGCAGATTACTCTGGGAGTCTTGTATTGCAGGTAAGTTTGACAGCAAAAGCAAGTGCCATTTGTTTCATAGATTTACCATTTTTAGTAATAAATATTATAGACATATGTAAAACATAGTTTATTTATCTTCCTTTTTTTGTAACATTTTCAAAGCATACTCTTTTCTTATGAGCTCCATGGGTCTGATATCCACAAGTGAACTATTTTTATTACTTATCAACTAGACCCTTTGGGGACGCCACCTGTGTATCCTTAAACCACTGAGGCACTGACCATCTGTTTTAATTATTCGCCTTATTCAAATTTTTTGTATAAATATAATTTATTTTATTATAATTTCAATATTGATTGATTTATTTTATTATTTGCGTGGCAAAATGAAGAAAAAGTTAAAACGACGGTTAGTTTTTTTTAGTTTTTTTTTTCATATTTATGAAGCTTTCCTTTTGCATCACCCTAACCTTTTGTGCACCCACTTTATGCCATTAGTGTCCCATGTGTAATTTTGCTCTCCACAAGGTTTGTCACATGTCCATCTTGATATGCTAGATTTGTTTGCCATTAATGCTGTATTGTCACTTATTTATTTACAGATAATAGATGGATGAATAATTTACTATGACTTTTATTTCCCTGAGGCAATTCCCGATCTTCCAGCACTGTTTGAAGGATGAGTTAGATCTCAAACTTTTCTTCTATAAAAAACGAATTAGTCATTGCTACAGGAACTTATTATCTCATAAATCATAGTTTCCTTGGAGCTCGGATTACCTTCCCTATTAAATTAGCACCTTTGTGAAATTGATCTAGTAGCCTTCCGATGTGATATGGTTCTTTTTTGGTGATTATTAACATGTAGATGCCCATCCGAGAGGCATGCCATGTTGCTGTTCAGAGAAGCGACCCTACCAAACAGAAGCAATGGAAGCATACACAGGCTAGACAACTAGCAAATGGAGGAGCAGTACCAGTGTTACAAATTGCACGTTACAATCCTCAATCTTTCTGTTCCCTTATTTTTTTTAAACAGTCTTGTAGTAAAATATTTTTCACCTTTTACTTCTTCCATAATTCTGTGGAGATAAGACCCCCCACGTGTTTACTAGAGTATCTAATACACTCGTTTGTGCAAATGGGTGTTCTTACTAATTATGTTTTCGCAGGTATCCTTTGGTTCTGAATTAAGTAATCGTGCACCTACTTTCGACATGGACCTTTCTGATTTTATGGATGGTGACAAACCAATATCTTATGATAAAGCCAAAGAATATTTTTCTCGGGACCCATCCCAAAAGTAAGATAGTTTTTTTATATTCGTCTATTATCAATAACTTTGATGTGTATTGATGTTTGATAAAACTTTTCGATCTCAGATGGGCTGCCTATGTTGCTGGAACTATTTTTGTATTGATGACTGAGCTAGGGGTGCGCTTTACAGACAGCATGAGCATTTTGGTATGAGTAATCACAATTCATAGTATGCAAAATTGCATCCATCTATCATATTTTTCATATTTTGATATATCACTAATGCTTGTATTAGTAAATCTGTCCAGGAATGTTTGATTAGTCATCAAACATATTGCCATTCACATATAGCGAATAGCGACATCACATGTGCTTGCAAGAATTAGTTTGTAAAGAAAATTATTTGTCCATTAATCATCAAACATATTGGCATTCATATTCTTTTTTATATTGGGATATATCACATATGCCTGTAAGAGTAAGTAGGTATTAGAAATTTATGTTAATTAGTCATCAGACATCATGCCATTCACATCATTTTTCATATAATGCCCATATTAATCAGTCATGTTTTCACATGTCAGAAACACATGTAACTGGAACGTTTGCATCAGTTATCTATGGTTTTTTTTTTTTTTTTTTTGAATCCTCAGGTTTCTTCATCTGTCCCTGAAGGCAAAGGTGTCTCCTCTTCTGCATCAGTGGAGGTAGCTTCTATGTCTGCTATCGCTGCTGCCTATGGTTAG
The DNA here is from genome assembly GCA_015844335.1 of Chrysopogon serrulatus. Lineage (NCBI taxonomy): Eukaryota > Viridiplantae > Streptophyta > Magnoliopsida > Poales > Poaceae > Chrysopogon > Chrysopogon serrulatus. The sequence goes on along the minus strand of JADLZL010002921.1, from coordinate 9,240 downwards.
TATAACCAGAGGAGACATACAGCAATGTTTATTACATTAAACTAGGAAGGGCGCCCTCACCTTGACCTCTAACTTCAACCCTTCCATCCCCACCCCCACCCCCACTCCACCCCCTCCTAACTTTACCCCATTGCCCCTGATGTGACCCATCCAACCCACCATTGACCCTGGTTTTGCCTACTTTGGTAGCAATAAGAACCAGGGGCAAACATGCTCTTAGAGGTCAAAGTGAGAGCTGATTGCAAATAGCCCTTAGGCCATGTTTGGTTCCCAGGAATTGAGAAGAATTGGAAACTAATCTAATAATAAGATGAGAAGCACTTTCTGGATATTGGTTTCAATTCATGGGATCCAAACAGGCCCTAAAGAAATTAGCTATAGCAGTTAATTTTTTAATATATGTTGACATTTTGAATATCTTCAGGAATTATTGACCTCCTGATATTTTTAGCTTGCATTTATATATGCAAAATGGCATCAGTTCATGTGTTATTCTTGCTTCTAGGTTTAAACATTGCTCCAAGGGATCTTGCTATACTCTGTCAAAAGGTACAGCACACTGTCAAACTGTGTTAAGTTCATCACTTCATCTATTCTCAAGTGTTTGTGTGTGTGTGTGTGTGTGTGTGTGTGTGTGTGTCCTGTTGCTGAACAATTATGCAGGTTGAGAATCGTGTTGTTGGAGCTCCTTGCGGAGTAATGGACCAAATGACATCTGCTTGTGGGGAAGCTAACAAACTCCTAGCAATGGTTTGCCAGGTTAGTAAGTGTTTATCTTCTCAACTAGCTGCTAGATCCACTCATTCCTCCAGTTTATCTCTATGCTGCCTTTCTATTTAATTGGTCAAAATCTCACTGCAGCCTGCAGAAGTGAAGGAGTTGGTTAACATTCCTAGTCATATACGATTTTGGGGTCTTGACTCTGGGATACGTCATAGGTGGATAAATCTCTGATTGAGCTTTGTGGTTGGGATAATCTTTTTAATATATTCTTGAATCTCGAATGGGTTAGTTAGTTGGAGCTAACTTTATTGTCCTTTGAGTTATGCAGTGTTGGTGGGACTGATTATGGGTCTGTAAGAGTAGGCACTTACATGGGTCGCAAGATGATCAAGTGTGCTGCATCTAACCTGCTTTCAGAATTGTTGCTCTCATGTGACTCAAATCCTGATGAATATGAAGAACATGGTGTAGACCTTCTGAAATCTGAAGCATCGATGGAGTATTTATGCAACTTACCACCACATAGGTCTCACTCACCTTATTAAAATTGACAGAACACTAGCATGTTTCATGTTCTGCAGCTTCTTATGGCTTTATTTCTACTTCAGATATGAAGCTGTTTACGCAAAAGATATTCCAGAGACGATAACTGGTGATGATTTTCTGGAGAAGTATGGAGATCATAATGATGCGGTAACAGAAGTTGACCGAAAACGATCTTACTGTGTCAAGGCTCCTACTAGACATCCCATATACGAGAATTCCCGAGTTGAGGTTTGACATCTTGAAACCATTATGCCTGTTTCTCCATTCGTAAATTGGTTTGGTTATCGCTGTAGTGTTTTCAGTTTTCTAAAACCGAAAATCTGCTGTAACTTTCTTTTTGGCTGGTGGTGGTACAGTTTGGAAGAGGAGGCGCTTTTGTCTTCTCTCTCTCACGTATATAAGCCTTGATGGTCATAACATGATCCTGTGAACTTGCATTAACTAAGCCGGTTTTCCCTTTAAAATTTAAAATGAGCCTGCCTGATAAGATAATTCTGTCTCTGACATGTTTTATGCTTCTGGTGTGTAGGCCTTCAAAGCATTGTTAACCGCAGCCAAAACAGATGAGCAACTTTCAGCCCTTGGAGAGCTTATGTTCCAGGTAAGTTTGTGGTTTGTGGTAAAAAAGAATCATTTATATTTTCTTTCTAAAGGACAGCAAACCTTTGCCTCAACTTCTTTGTAGAATGAGAAAACAGAAACAAGAAATATTTCGCTGTAGCGTATTTGCTGACATTTTGGCTGTCTCTTTGATGACAGTGCCACTACAGCTACAATGCTTGTGGACTTGGTTCTGACGGTACAGACAGGCTAGTGAATCTAGTACAAGAAATCCGGCACAGGAAGACCTCCAGAACAGGAGGTCCCAGTCTATTCGGCGCAAAGATCACCGGTGGAGGTTCCGGTGGCTCAGTTTGTGTGATTGGGAAGAACTGCCTGAAAAGCAGTGAAGAAATACTTGAGGTGCGCTTGGAGACGCTACAATAATTCACTTACCTTCATTTTTATCACCAGAATCACAATGGTTGTGTGTGCACTCATGGTGTGCTAACGTATGAACTTGTTGGGCCTTTTCAGATCCAGAAGAGATACAAAGCGGCTACCGGGTACCTTCCGATTGTTTTTGAGGGCTCGTCTCCAGGAGCCGGCAAGTTTGGGTACCTGAAGATTCGACGCCGATCCGCGTCGCCATCTAACTGAACTGAAGGAAAGCTGGGCCGTAGAATAGGTTGTGCAATTAAGCATCTGTCGAGGAACCCAAATACCACGCGGTCATACTGATCATATACGTACGACGCACAGCATGACAGAGACATGGAACAGAGACATGTAGGGCTGCCAATAATAATTCTAGTACTGTATCTATTCTTTCTAAATTATAAGATATTTTGACTTGTCTATATGTGCGACCATGTCTAGATAAATAAAAAAGTTAATTGCATCTAGAAAATCCAAAATGTCTCATAATTTATTTGTAATGGAGGGAGCAGTAAGTTTCTGCGGCACTTGGATGCTGCGCCGGCACTGCTGATCTGAACCTGCGTAGTATGGCCAAACATGATTCTGTGATTCCGCAGCATCGCTGTTAACTTACTGCTACAGTAGGAGGATTCAGCAATGTCCTTCAATTATGCATCGCTCTGCTCGACTGCTCGTCGGGCAGAAGATAGATAAGACGTGACCCTTCGGTGGCCACGGATTGGCATGGCATCGTCATGCTGCAGCAACACAGCCATTGCGACGGATGCGCAGTAGCCATCCGCCGACTTGAGCTGCTAGATGCAGAGCATCAGACAACCATCAAGCCTCCGTGCAGTGCCCCTGGGGCTGCCTGTGATCTGTTCGTAGCGGCCGTGTAGTGCAGGTGCGCGCGGTGGCTGCAATCATGCAAGCAAACAGGCGTTGCAGGAGGAGGTGTCTACCAGTGGCAATAACAGCAGCAACGGGGTCCGGTCATGTCTAGCAGTAACAGCAGCAAAGGGGTCCGGTCCTAGATGACAGACACAGCATAAGTCGGCAGGCCGGGAAAGAAAGATCTGAAGATGTGCAGGGAGACGCATCAGGCACCCATGTCCTTTCACGGCTTCAGGCTGCAGGCAGCTATAGCAGCTGTATGGTTCGATGAGCACGACTGGTAGGCCGTGGATAAGGAGGTCAGTGTGTAATCTGGACTCTTTTTTTCCTTTTACTCAATAGTTCATCACTTGATTAGGAAGCAGTTACAGGCTGTTGCAATTGCAACCTGATAGTATACTGCTCCTGCTTTCTAATCTAAATTAAAAAAAATGCAATTCTATTTCTATGTTTAGTAAGACCAATCAAACTTTCTTACTAAGTTTGATCAAGTTTACAAAAAAACAATATTAACAACATTTATATCTACAAATACATTTACCGTAAAAATATATACTCCGTACTCTATAGCTAATTCGAATGGCATTTACTCAGCATAATAAACGTGAGTACTTTATTGTATAAATTTAATCAAACTTAAATTTGCCTAATTTCACAGAAGCGAGAATTGCATTCTTTTTAGGACGGAGAGAACTGTTGCTGTCAGGCACAAAAGAAGGTCCATTGGTTGATTACCTGTAATTGGAAGATTTTCTTGAAGCTGTCTTCATGTTGTGGCATTACATCATTATCTTTTCTCTTCTTAAAAAATGAAAAAAAAATAGAAAGGTACGTACAACTTTTCTGACTGAATTGCTCTTTCATTCAGAAAGCAGATACAATCTTTCAGCTGCCCCACCGGCGGAAAGGGGGTGACAATAGCTTGAGCAACGCGAGGCTCGAATTGACCAAAACTGTTAGGCTCAACCATCAAAGAGGGAGGCCCACTACTACTACGCTCTCACGATACTGTTCCTGCCGTCCAGCGTCTGGTCTGGTGATTGGCTGGGCCAGGTCTTAATTGGACCTGGGCCAGACCCCCAATGTAGTGTCCATCTCAAGAAACCAGCCAAACCAATGGAGGCCAGGCTCTGAAGAAGCTGGCTAGAAGCATCATCAGCTGGGGACACAGAGTTTCACTCACACCACATGGTTTTAGGTTATAGATAGATTAGATAGAATCTACCAAAGAGAGAGAACGGATTAGGTAGCAGTGCCAGCCAGCTTCTGTGTACCCTGATAACCATATGCATGCACTTGGATTTGAATGGAAATGGAATAATTCTGGAATATGATCCGATCAACTGTTATTATTGGTTTCTATCTTCTCTTGGCCATTTATACTAGTACTGGTAATATTATTATCTTTTATTTATCTTATAAATAAGAGAATAAAATCTTGTGGATTTTTTTTTTTTTGTCTTCATTTGAGCTAGCTAGTTGTTGGTGACATTGCTGGTGCCATCCAATGAGGATATATGCGCAAGGTCGTCAACCCTGTTATAGAGTGGAGAAAAGAAGCTAAGGCTCACTAGATCATATCCTGGCGAAGTGAAGGAGAATAAAGCCATTTGAGGCTAGTGCAGCTGCAATGTGGCAAGCATGAGATGACACCACTCAGGCTAAAGCTAAGAGGTCGGGCTGCTTTGCTGCTAGAGCTAGCTGTTACAGCCTCACCTTCTCTTCTTCTTCCTCACGAACAATCAGTACGTAGCAGAAACAAGGAAGCGAATAATAAGCTCATTAGTTGCGTGGTTACTACTACTAGCCCTGTCAGCCAATTTGACAGGAGGATAAGATCCTGCTGGTCATGTGCAGCAAAACGTTCTACTGCAACCAACGAGTGCATGCAGTGACGAATCATGCATCCATCCAGGTGAGCTGACGGCTGACGAGCTCCTGAATGCAAACATGTCAAATGTTCTTTAAGTATCAGCAGTAGTAGGCGATTGCAACTTGCAAGCATGCATGTGTCGGCACGGGCGCATTCAGAGGATCGATCACACGCAGCACTGAGAACGATTACTCCTACCTGATGACAAGACAGGTCTGCTTCTTGTGTGGTAATGGTAGAAGCAGTAGCTCGATCAGTTATTAGCAAATTAAAGCCAAATCACGCTGTCACTTGCATGCAAGCTGTGCCTGATGCCCAGCAGCACCAACAGTCACACAAGTCTAGCTGCCGGAGCCATGGACGGACGACGCACTGTGCGTATGCCTAGCTGTGGCAGGAGATCGGGGCAGCAGCTACCAGAACCAGTGACTTGACTGCAGATTTTTTTTCGAGATCATGTGTATTTATTTTATTAAGGAAGTGACTTGACTGCAATGGTGACTGACTGGTCATCTTTCGTCTATTACTATCGATCATATATCACCAGCTGCTCGATCCGGGGGAGATCGTCAGATAGATGGATAGATACAGCGGGGTGCCGTGCGGGGCCATCCTTGTTTACGCACTGTGTATATTTCTGCCGGCTCAATGATCGTGTCGGCAGGTTGTACATATCCACCAAGCTGCTTCTGTGGAGTATATACTCGAGCAGGAGCTTCTATAGCTACGGGCCGGGTAGGTATCAAGATTGCTCCTACTATCTCTATCCCAAATTAAAAAGCATATAGTTTTAGAACTTATCCCAAATTAATATTAGATGTAAACTAGATACTAGAATTATCTATTCCCTCATTCCAAATTACAAGTTATTTTGACTTTTTTAGTTTATCAATTTTGCTATGTATCTAGATACATAACAAAATAGATGTATTAAAAAAGTCAAAGCAACTTATAATTTAGAACGGAGAGAGTAATATCAATAATTGCTTAGTATAATTCCAGTATCTTTTTTTATAAGTAAACTAATAAAGAACATGTGCGTGTGGTGTGAAGGGACATTCAATTCAAGTGGTTAAATTGCAATTAAGAGATTTATTTATCAATAATCATGTTATGCGTTGTTTAATTTGTCTAGAAATCGAACTCTATGTATTGTGCCTAGACTTAGGTTGCTCCAATTCATAAAAATACAAGGGGTTTAGAGATTTATCAATGATACTATGTGTTACATTTGGTTTGGGATTGGCTACACGCCATGCCTGAACACTTAACTCGTATGGGCATGGAAAGGTGTGGTAGACCATGGAAATGGTTCATATTCTAATTATTTTTGGATTTGAACTCCGCATTAGGCTTGGACACGCTACTCTAAATTAAACATATGAGCACATGGGAGATTAGGTCTGTTGAATCCCTATCATAAGATTGTGAGCAATGAAAGACAAGAATCCTCAGCCCCTTTAATATTAGATATAGATATATTTTTAGACTCGTCTAGATCCGACTATGATTTCATAATTTGGCTGAAAAAAATAGAACCTTATTCAAAACCATTTGAAGGGTATTTTAGACTTTCATCTTGCACAATGCATCCGTTGTCCATAGAATATATAATATCATCATAATTCAAACGGATTAGATTATTTCTATCTAAATCTAGATTCTCAAAATCACTATCTACTATCTAGGTTCTTATAATCCGTCTATATCCAAACGCGCCTTAGTCAAATTTTAGATTGTTTGACCTAGCGCTGGTCTGAAATTGCATCATTCCTTGCAGTAAGAAATACTAGTGTAGACCGCACAATCCTAATTTTTTTTAGAGTAAAAATAGTGCCACACCTACCAAACCTAAGTTACAGTACAAACCGTATCATACTAGACGTAGAGGTTTGACAAGTGTCCCGACAGGAAAAAGGTCATGGGAGAATTGAAGGGTACGGTGAAAGACAATAATGAAACATTATATGCATGAGATATAAATGTCGGGTCGTCGGGATGAAGCTTCTTATTGCCATTCTATCATATAGAATCACCTCTCTCAAAGAGTAGTGTAGCACCAAAGAAGGAAGAGATATGATGAGTAATAATAGGACAAGTTCGGTTGATAACTATAAGAGTAGTTAAGCACCAAAGAATGAAATAAGGAATATGTGTACAGAGAAGGAAAGGGTACAGATAGAGATGTGAGGCACCAAAGAAGGCCACACTGCAAGTGCAAACACTACTACTTCCTCCATCCATTCTAAATTATAAGGCATTTTAGCTTTTCTAGATACAATAGTTTTTGCCATGTATTTAGATATACTACTCCTATGTTTTCAACGAGTTGCAACAACAACCAAGCACCGGTAGAAAAAATCGTGACCTTGAGGTTAACCGTGACAAGCCAAGGTGCAACCCAAATAGAGCTATATATATACTAGAAAATATACCCATGCATTGCCATAGAACATATCATTTATTGTGTGATTACCATAACTTTGAATTTGTCTTGGTACTGAACTCATCTAGTTATTTATTTGATGCAATGAATTATCATAAACTGATTATACATTTATTAACACCTTCACATGAGGTACTGTAAACAATAAACTTAATTTGTTATAACATTTTTCTCGGTGGTTATTAATTGTTATAATATTTTTTCAGTGCCAAAGTAACGTTGTAGGATTTTTTTTTAAAAAAGTTTTTTTTAAAAAACATGGATTGCTAATATAATTTTTTTTTTTTATTCATTTTCCTCATCTATTTTACTTCCCCATCCATATTTTATCTCTACCTCATCTTTTCATCTAGATGCGAAGACACATATCTTCTCTGTTCCTCACTTCGGCTCCATCATGGCTTGTGGTCTGCGACCAAGTCTCGTCGTTGTGGCCCATGGCTTGTGGACAACTTCTGCCTCATCACCGTCGCTGCCTAGCCCCGCCTCATCACCGTTGCTGCCCAGCCCGGCGCCTGAGCTACGTACCTTCATCGTGCTTGAGCTCCAAAACTCATCCTCGCGGCCTGTGTCCTGCGGCTGACCTTGGCCTCACCTTCACAGCCTGTGGCTTGCGGCTGAGCTCCGCCTCGCCAACGTTAGTGGGCCACTCTATGTCGTCCAGTACGTGGCCGACACCTGAGCTCTGCATCATTGTCGCACTCGAGCTCCACCTCATCCTTGCAGCTTGTGTCTTGCGGCTAAGCTTCGCCTCGTCCTTGCGGATTGTATATATATTTATTATGAGAAAAAGAGAAAATATAATGAGAAAGTGATGGAAAATCGGATAGAAAAGGAGAAAATCTTTAAATAAAAAAGACATAGGAAAAACAAAAAGAAAAAATTAGCGTACTGGATTTAATGGAGACGACGGAAAATGAAAAATAGATGATATAATAAATAAATAAAATATATAAAAAGTTACATACCTGCTGGGAGGTGAAGCGGACGTTAAGCCTGACGACCTCAGGAATTTGAATCGATATTTTTTATACGATTGTTTACCGGGTGCAGATTTCTTTTTTAACAGTATGCAAAACAGATAAAGGGAGGGGAGACAGAAAAAAATATGACAGAAATTTTGTTGTTTATTATTAGGGATAGATATATATACTCTGAAAATAAATCTTCTGATACAAGTTTGATGTCCTAAACTTGTATATAACTTGACTAGCTCTTTGTTAAAATTTGTAAAGTTTGACTTTTTCATATATAAATGCGCTTACCATTCTAGTATAAAGAGAGTATCTAGCTAGCAAATCACATTGGTGTTTTAAATTTTAATTTAGTTATATTCACCGAAAAACACAAGACCAATTCCCAAATTCATTATTACATATCATGAAAGTAGTAGTACTACTTGTGTTAAAGTGGAGGAATTCGATCTAGTACAAAACTAATGAACTTTTAGTATATACTCCCAAATTCATTATTACATATCATGAAAGTAGTAGTACTACTTGTGTTAAAGTGGAGGAATTCGATCTAGTACAAAACTAATGAACTTTTAGTATATACTCCCAAATTCATTATTACATATCATGAAAGTAGTAGTACTTATTTGCCATCGGAGGAGAAAGGCATCGATAAAGTTCTCTGCGCCACACGTCCGCCATTGGAGCCGGCCGCTAACTGGATTCCTCTGATGATTGAAGCTGGGCGCTGGTCGCTGGCTGTCTCAACGACGAGGGACAGGCCAAATCCACTGGGGGTCCCGATCCAAAGCAGTGTAACACTGTGACTGTATGTGCAAACGTGT